>VKKW01000523.1:0-60258 GCA_018350135.1 Citrus trifoliata | reverse complement strand
AAAACCGCCAGCGGGAAAGGGCCAAAACGGGAGGTGGGCTATAGCCTTGGTGGGCGGCCTGGGGCGAAGTTGGTCCGCCGGACTCGGAATGGGGCCAAAACTTTGCGAGCGGCCTACGTGTTGCCCGCGGGATGACCCGGGCACAACCGCGCCCAAAAACGAGGCGCCCGAAGGCCCCCGTCTCAAAACCGCCAGCGGAAAAGGGCCAAAACGGGGGGTGGGCTATAGCCTTGGTGGGGGGGTGGGGCAGAAAGTTGGTCTGCCGGACTCGGAATGGGGCCAAACTTTGCGAGCGGCCTCCTTTTACCCGCGGGATGCCCCGGGCACAGCCGCGCTCAAAAAAAGTTCGCCGAAGGCCCCCGTCCCAAACACGCCCAGCGGGGAAAGGGCCAAAACGGGGGGTGGGCTATAGCCTTGGTGGGGGGGGGGTTGGGCGAAGTTGTCCACCGGACTCGGAATGGGGCCAAACTTGCGAGCAGCCTCCGTGTGCCCGCGGGATGCCCCGGGCGCAGCCGCACCCAAAAACGAGCGCCCGAAGGCCCCCGTCCCAAAACCCCCTGCGGAAAATGGCCCAAACGGGCGGTGGGCTATCGCCTTGGTGGGGGAGTGGGGCGAAGTTGGTCCGCCGGACTCGGAATGGGGCCAAACTTTGTGAGCAGCCTCCTTTTACCCGCAGGATGCCCCGGGCACAGCCGCGTCCAAAAGCGAGCGCCCGAAGGCCCCCGTCCCAAAACCCCCTGCGGAAAATGGCCCAAACGGGCGGTGTGCTATAGCCTTGTTGGGGGGGTGGGGCCATGTTGGTCCGCCGGACTCGGAATGGGGCCAAACTTTGCGAGCGGCCTCCGTGTGCCCGCGGGATGCCCCGGGCGCAGCTGCGGCCAAAAATGAGCGCCCGAAGGCCCCCGTCCCAAAACCCCCAGCGGAAAATGGCCCAAACGGGCGGTGTGCTATAGCCTTGGTGGGAGGGTGGGGCGAAGTTGGTCCACCGGACTCGGAATGGAACCAAACTTGCTAGCGGCCTCCGTGTGCCTGCAGGATGCCCCGGGCACAGCCGCGCCCAAAAACGACCGCCCGAAGGCCCCGGTCCCAAAACCGCCCAGCGGGAAAGGGCCAAAACGGGGGGTGGGCTATAGCCTTGGTGGGGGGGTGGGGCGAAGTTGGTCCACCGGACTTGGAATGGGGCCAAACTTGCGAGCGGCCTCCGTGTGCCCGCGGGATGCCCCGGGCGCAGCCGCACGCAAAAACGAGCGCGCGAAGGCCCCCGTCCCAAAACCCCCAGCGGAAAATGGCCCAAACGGCCCGTGTGCTATAGCCTTGTTGGGGGGGTGGGGCGAAGTTGGTCCGCCGGACTCGGAATGGGGCCAAACTTTGCGAGCGGCCTCCTTTTACCCGCAGGATGCCTCGGGCACAGCCGCGCGCAAAAACGAGCGACCGAAGGCCACCGTCCCAAAACCCCCAGCGGAAAATGGCCAAAACGGGGGGTGGGCTATCGCCTTGGTGGGGGGGTGGGGCGAAGTTGGTCCGCCGGACTCGGAATGGGGCCAAACTTTGTGAGCAGCCTCCTCTTACCCGCAGGATGCCCCGGGCACAGCCGCGTACAAAAGCGAGCGCCCGAAGGCCCCTGTCCCAAAACCCCCTGCGGAAAATGGCCCAAACGGGCGGTGTGCTATAGCCTTGTTGGGGGGGTGGGGCCATGTTGGTCCACCGGACTCGGAATGGAACCAAACTTGCGAGTGGCCTCCGTGTGCCCGCGGGATGCCCCGGGCACAGCCGCGCCCAAAAAACGACCGCCGAAGGCCCCCGTCCAAAACCGCCCAGCGGGAAAGGGCCAAAACGGGGGGTGGGCTATAGCCTTGGTGGGGGGGTGGGGCGAAGTTGGTCCACCGGACTCGGAATGGAACCAAACTTGCGAGCGGCCTCCGTGTGCCCGCGGGATGCCCCGGGCACAGCCGCGCCCAAAAACGACCGCCCGAAGGCCCCCGTCCCAAAACCGCCCAGCGGGAAAGGGCCAAAACGGGGGGTGGGCTATAGCCTTGGTGGGGGGGTGGGGCGAAGTTGGTCCACCGGACTCGGAATGGGGCCAAACTTGCGAGCGGCCTCCGTGTGCCCGCGGGATGCCCCGGGCGCAGCCGCACGCAGAAACGAGCGCCCGAAGGCCCCCGTCCCAAAACCCCCAGCGGAAAATGGCCCAAACGGGCGGTGTGCTATAGCCTTGTTGGGGGGGTGGGGCGAAGTTGGTCCGCCGGACTTGGAATGGGGCCAAACTTTGCGAGCGGCCTCCTTTTACCCGCAGGATGGCCCGGGCACAGCTGCGCGCAAAAACGAGCGACCGAAGGCCCCCGTCCCAAAACCCCCAGCAGAAAATGGCCAAAACGGGGGGTGGGCTATAGCCTTGGCGGGGGGGGTGGGGCGAAGTTGGTCCGCCGGACTCGGAATGGGGCCAAACTTTGCGAGCGGCCTACGTGTGCCCGCGGGATGCCCCGGGCACAACCGCGCCCAAAAACGAGCGCCCGAAGGCCCCCGTCTCAAAACCGCCCAGCGGAAAAGGGCCAAAACGGGGGTGGGCTATAGCCTTGGTGGGGGGGGTGGGGCGAAGTTGGTCTGCCTGACTCGGAATGGGGCCAATCTTTGCGAGCGGCCTCCTTTTACCCGCGGGATGCCCCGGGCACAGCCGCGCTCAAAAAAGTTCGCTCGAAGGCCCCCGTCCCAAAACCGCCCAGCGGGAAAGGGCCAAAACGGGGGGTGGGCTATAGCCTTGGTGGGGGGGGGGGGGTGGGGCGAAGTTGGTCCACCGGACTCGGAATGGGGCCAAACTTGCGAGCGGCCTCCGTGTGCCCGCGGGATGCCCCGGGTGCAGCCGCACCCAAAAACGAGCGCCCGAAGGCCCCCGTCCCAAAACCCCCTGCGGAAAATGGCCAAAACGGGGGGTGGGCTATCGCCTTGGTGGGGGGGTGGGGCGAAGTTGGTCCGCCGGACTCGGAATGGGGCCAAACTTTGTGAGCAGCCTCCTTTTACCGGCAGGATGCCCCGGGCACAGCCGCGTCCAAAAGCGAGCGCCCGAAGGCCCCCGTCCCAAAACCCCCTCGGAAAATGGCCCAAACGGGCGGTGTGCTATAGCCTTGTTGGGGGGGTGGGGCCATGTTGGTCCGCCGGACTCGGAATGGGGCCAAACTTTGCGAGCGGCCTCCGTGTGCCCGCGGGATGCCCCGGGCGCAGCTGCGGCCAAAAATGAGCGCCCGAAGGCCCCCGTCCCAAAACCCCCAGCGGAAAATGGCCCAAACGGGCGGTGTGCTATAGCCTTGTTGGGGGGGGGGCGAAGTTGGTCCGCCGGACTCGGAATGGGGCCAAACTTTGCGAGCAGCCTCCGAGTATCCGCGGGATGCCCCGGGCACAACCGCGCCCAAAAACGAGCGCCCGAAGGCCCCCGTCTCAAAACCGCCCAGCGGAAAAGGGCCAAAACGGGGGTGGGCTATAGCCTTGGTGGGGGGGTGGGGCGAAGTTGGTCTGCCGGACTCGGAATGGGGCCAAACTTTGCGAGCGGCCTCCTTTTACCCGCGGGATGCCCCGGGCACAGCCGCGCTCAAAAAAGTTCTCCCGAAGGCCCCCGTCCCAAAACCGCCCAGCGGGAAAGGGCCAAAACGGGGGGTGGGCTATAGCCTTGGTGGGGGGGGGGGTGGGGCGAAGTTGGTCCGCCGGACTCGGAATGGGGCCAAACTTGCGAGCGGCCTCCGTGTGCCCGCGGGATGCCCCGGGCGCAGTCGCATGCAAGAACGAGCGCCCGAAGGCCCCCATCCCAAAACCCCCAGCGGAAAATGGCCCAAACGGGCGGTGTGCTATAGCCTTGTTGGGGGGGTGGGGCGAAGTTGGTCCGCCGGACTTGGAATGGGGCCAAACTTTGCGAGCGGCCTCCTTTTACCCGCAGGATGCCCCGGGCACAGCCGCGCGCAAAATCGAGCGACCGAAGGCCCCCGTCCCAAAACCCCCAGCGGAAAATGGCCAAAACGGGGGGTGGGCTATAGCCTTGGCGGGGGGGTGGGGCGAAGTTGGTCCGCCGGACTCGGAATGGGGCCAAACTTTGCGAGCGGCCTACGTGTGCCCGCGGGATGCCCCGGGCACAACCGCGCCCAAAAACGAGCGCCCGAAGGCCCCCGTCTCAAAACCGCCCAGCGGAAAAGGGCCAAAACGGGGGGTGGTCTATAGCCTTGGTGGGGGGTGGGGCGAAGTTGGTCTGCCGGACTCGGAATGGGGCCAAACTTTGCGAGCGGCCTCCTTTTACCCGCGGGATGCCCCGGGCACAGCCGCGCTCAAAAAAGTTCGCCCAAAGGCCCCCGTCCCAAAACCGCCCAGCGGGAAAGGGCCAAAACGGGGGGTGGGCTATAGCCTTGGTGGGGGGGTGGGGCGAAGTTGGTCTGCCTGACTCGGAATGGGGCCAATCTTTGCGAGCGGCCTCCTTTTACCCGCGGGATGCCCCGGGCGCAGCCGCACCCAAAAACGAGCGCCCGAAGGCCCCCGTCCCATAACCCCCTGCGGAAAATGGCCCAAACGGGGGGTGGGCTATCGCCTTGGTGGGGGGGTGGGGCGAACTTGGTCCGCCGGACTCGGAATGGGGCCAAACTTTGTGAGCAGCCTCCTTTTACCCGCAGGATGCCCCGGGCACAGCCGCGGCCAAAAGCGAGCGTCCGAAGGCCCCCGTCCCAAAACCCCCTGCGGAAAATGGCCCAAACGGGCGGTGTGCTATAGCCTTGTTGGGGGGGTGGGGCCATGTTGGTCCGCCGGACTCGGAATGGGGCCAAACCTTGCGAGCGGCCTCCGTGTGCCCGCGGGATGCCCCGGGCGCAGCTGCGGCCAAAAATGAGCGCCCGAAGGCCCCCGTCCCAAAACCCCCAGCGGAAAATGGCCCAAACGGGCGGTGTGCTATAGCCTTGTTGGGGGGGTGGGGCGAAGTTGGTCCGCCCGACTCGGAATGGGGCCAAACTTTGCGAGCAGCCTCCGAGTATCCGCGGGATGCCCCGGGAACAACCGCGCCCAAAAACGAGCGCCCGAAGGCCCCCGTCTCAAAACCGCCCGGCGGAAAACGGCCAAAACGGGGGGTGGGCTATAGCCTTGGTGGGGGGGTGGGGCGAAGTTGGTCTGCCGGACTCGGAATGGGGCCAAACTTTGCGAGCGGCCTCCTTTTACCCGCGGGATGCCCCGGGCACAGCCGCGCTCAAAAAAGTTCACCCGAAGGCCCCCGTCCCAAAACCGCCCAGCGGGAAAGGGCCAAAACGGGGGGTGGGCTATAGCCTTGGTGGGGGGGGGGGGCGAAGTTGGTCCACCGGACTCGGAATGGGGCCAAACTTGCGAGCGGCCTCCGTGTGCCCGCGGGATGCCCCGGGCGCAGCCGCACCCAAAAACGAGCGCCCGAATGCCCCCGTCCCAAAACCCCCTGCGGAAAATGGCCCAAACGGGGGGTGGGCTATCGCCTTGGTGGGGGGGTGGGGCGAAGTTGGTCCGCCGGACTCGGAATGGGGCCAAACTTTGCGAGCAGCCTCCGAGTATCCGCGGGATGCCCCGGGCACAGCCGCGCCCAAAAACGAGCGCCCGAAGGCCCCCGTCCCAAAACCGCCCAGCGGGAAAGGGCCAAAACGGGGGGTAGGCTATAGCCTTGGTGGGGGGGTGGGGCGAAGTTGGTCCACCGGACTCGGAATGGAACCAAACTTGCGATCGGCCTCCGTGTGCCCGCGGGATGCCCCGGGCACAGCCGCGCCCAAAAACGACCGCCCGAAGGCCACCGTCCCAAAACCGCCCAGCGGGAAAGGGCCAAAACGGGCGGTGGGCTATAGCCTTGGTGGGGGGGTGGGGCGAAGTTGGTCCACCGGACTCGGAATGGGGCCAAACTTGCGAGCAGCCTCCGTGTGCCCGCGGGATGCCCCGGGCGCAGCCGCACGCAAAAACGAGCGCCCGAAGGCCCCCGTCCCAAAACCCCCAGCGGAAAATGGCCCAAACGGGCGGTGTGCTATAGCCTTGTTGGGGGGGTGGGGCGAAGTTGGTCCGCCGGACTTGGAATGGGGCCAAACTTTGCGAGCGGCCTCCTTTTACCCGCAGGATGCCACGGGCACAGCCGCGCGCAAAAACGACCGCCCGAAGGCCCCCGTCCCAAAACCGCCCAGCGGGAAAGGGCCAAAACGGGGGGTGGGCTATAGCCTTGGTGGGGGGGTGGGGCGAAGTTGGTCCGCCGGACTCGGAATGGGGCCAAACTTTGCGAGCAGCCTCCGAGTATCCGCGGGATGCCCCGGGAACAACCGCACCCAAAAACGAGCGCCCGAAGGCCCCCGTCTCAAAACCGCCCGGCGGAAAACGGCCAAAACGGGGGGTGGGCTATAGCCTTGGTGGGGGGGTGGGGCGAAGTTGGTCTGCCGGACTCGGAATGGGGCCAAACTTTGCGAGCGGCCTCCTTTTACCCGCGGGATGCCCCGGGCACAGCCGCGCTCAAAAAAGTTCGCCCGAAGGCCCCCGTCCCAAAACCGCCCAGCGGGAAAGGGCCAAAACGGGGGGTGGGCTATAGCCTTGGTGGGGGGGGGGGGGGCGAAGTTGGTCCACCGGACTCGGAATGGGGCCAAACTTGCGAGCGGCCTCCGTGTGCCCGCGGGATGCCCCGGGCGCAGCCGCACCCAAAAACGAGCGCCCGAATGCCCCCGTCCCAAAACCCCCTGCGGAAAATGGCCCAAACGGGGGGTGGGCTATCGCCTTGGTGGGGGGGTGGGGCGAAGTTGGTCCGCCGGACTCGGAATGGGGTCAAACTTTGCGAGCAGCCTCCGAGTATCCGCGGGATGCCCCGGGCACAGCCGCGCCCAAAAACGAGCGCCCGAAGGCCCCCGTCCCAAAACCGCCCAGCGGAAAAGGGCCAAAACGGGGGGTGGGCTATAGCCTTGGTGGGGGGGTGGGGCGAAGTTGGTCCGCCGGACTCGGAATGGGGTCAAACTTTGCGAGCGGCCTCCGTGTGCCCGCGGGATGCCCCGGGCACAGCCGCGCCCAAAAACGACCGCTCGAAGGCCCCCGTCCCAAAACCGCCCAGCGGGAAAGGGCCAAAACGGGGGGTAGGCTATAGCCTTGGTGGGGGGGTGGGGCGAAGTTGGTCCACCGGACTCGGAATGGAACCAAACTTGCGAGCGGCCTCCGTGTGCCCGCGGGATGCCCCGGGCACAGCCGCACCCAAAAACGACCGCCCGAAGGCCACCGTCCCAAAACCGCCCAGCGGGAAAGGGCCAAAACGGGCGGTGGGCTATAGCCTTGGTGGGGGGGTGGGGCGAAGTTGGTCCACCGGACTCGGAATGGGGCCAAACTTGCGAGCGGCCTCCGTGTGCCCGCGGGATGCCCCGGGCGCAGCCGCACGCAAAAACGAGCGCCCGAAGGCCCCCGTCCCAAAACCCCCAGCGGAAAATGGCCCAAACGGGCGGTGTGCTATAGCCTTGTTGGGGGGGTGGGGCGAAGTTGGTCCGCCGGACTTGGAATGGGGCCAAACTTTGCGAGCGGCCTCCTTTTACCCGCAGGATGCCACGGGCACAGCCGCGCGCAAAAACGACCGCCCGAAGGCCCCCGTCCCAAAACCGCCCAGCGGGAAAGGGCCAAAACGGGGGGTGGGCTATAGCCTTGGTGGGGGGGTGGGGCGAAGTTGGTCCGCCGGACTCGGAATGGGGCCAAACTTTGCGAGCACCCTCCGTGTGCCCGCTGGATGCCCCGGGCACCGCCGCGCCCAAAAACAAGCGCCCGAAGGCTTCCGTCCCAAAACCGCCCTGCGGAAAAGGGCCAAAACGGGGGGTGGGCTATAGCCTTGGTGGGGGGGTGGGGCGAAGTTGGTCCGCCGGACTCGGGATGGGGCCAAACTTTGTGAGCGCCTCCTTTTACCCGCAGGATGCCCCGGGCACAGCCGCGTCCAAAAACGAGCGCCCGAAGGCCCCCGTCCCAAAACCACCTGCGGAAAATGGCCCAAACCGGCGGTGTGCTATAGCCTTGTTGGGGGGGTGGGGCCAAGTTGGTCCGCCGGACTCGAAATGGGGCCAAACTTTGCGAACGTCCTCCGTGTGCCCGCGGGATGCCCCGGGCACAGCTGCGGCCAAAAATGAGCGCCCGATGGCCCCCGTCCCAAAACCCCCAGCGGAAAATGGCCCAAACGGGCGGTGTGCTATAGCCTTGTTGGGGGGGTGGGACGAAGTTGGTCCGCCGGACTCGGAATGGGGCCAAACTTTGCGAGCGGCCTCCGTGTATCCGCGGGATACCCCGGGCACAGCCGCGCCCAAAAACGAGCTTCCGAAGGTCCCCGTCCCAAAACCGCCCAGCGGAAAAGGGCCAAAACGGGGGGTGGGCTATAGCCTTGGTGGGGGGGTGGGGGGAAGTTGGTCCGCCGGACTCGGAATGGGGCCAAACTTTGCGAGCGGCCTCCTTTTACCTGCAGGATGCCCCGGGCACAGCCGCGCCGAAAAAAAAGCGCCCGAAGGCCCCCGTCCCAAAACCCCCTGCGGAAAATGTCCCAAACGGTGGGTGGACTATAGCCTTGGTGGGGGGGTGGGGCGAAGTTGGTCCGCCGGACTCGGAATGAGGCCAAACTTTGCGAGCGGCATCCATTTGCCCGCGGGATGCCCAGGGCACAGCCGCGCCCAAAAACGACCGCACGAAGGCCCCCGTCCCAAAACCGCCCAGCAGAAACGGGCCAAAACGGGGGGTGGGCTATAGCCTTGGTCGGGGGCGGGGCGAAGTTGGTCCGCGGGACTCGGAATGGGGCCAAACTTTGCCAGCGGTCGCCGTGTGCCCGCGGGATGCCCCGGTTACAGCCGCGCTCAAAAACGACCGCACGAAGGCCCCCGTCCCAAAACCGCCCAGCGGAAAAGGGCCAAAACGGGGGGAGGGCTATAGCCTTGGTGGGGGGGTGGGGGGAAGTTGGTCCGCCGGACTCGGAATGGGGCCAAACTTTGCGAGCAGCCTCCGTGTGCCCGCGGGATGCCCAGGGCACAGCCGCGCCCAAAAACGAGCGCCCGAAGGACCCCGTCCCAAAACCGCCCAGCGGAAAAGGGACAAAACGGGGGGTGGGCTATAGCCTTAGTGGGGGGGTGGGGCGAAGTTGGACCGCCGTTCTCGGAATGGGGTCAAACTTTGCGAGCGGCCTCCGTGCACCCGCAGGATGCCCCGGGCACAGCCACGCCCAAAAACGACCGCCCGAAGTCCGGCGTCCCAAAACCCCCTGCGGAAAATGGCCCATACGTGGGGTGTGCTATTGCCTTTGTGGGGGGCGGGGGGGGGGGGGCAGTTGGTCCGCCGCACTCGGATTGGGGCCAAACTTTGCGAGCGGCCTCCATGTGCCCGCGGGATGCCCAGGGCACAGCCGCGCCCAAAAACGACCGCACGAAGGCCCCCGTCCCAAAACCGCCCAGCAGAAACGGGCCAAAACGGGGGGTGGGCTATAGCCTTGGTCGGGGGCGGGGCGAAGTTGGTCCGCGGGACTCGGAATGGGGCCAAACTTTGCCAGCGGTCGCCGTGTGCCCGCGGGATGCCCCGGTTACAGCCGCGCTCAAAAACGACCGCACGAAGGCCCCCGTCCCAAAACCGCCCAGCGGAAAAGGGCCAAAAGGGGGGGTGGGCTATAGCCTTGGTGGGGGGGTGGGGGGAAGTTGGTCCGCCGGACTCGGAATGGGACCAAACTTTGCGAGCGGCCTCCGTGTGCCCGCGGGATGCCCAGGGCACAGCCGCGCCAAAAAACGAGCGCCCGAAGTCCCCAGTCCGAAAACCGCCCAGCGGAAAAGGGCCAAAACGGGGGGTGGGCTATAGCCTTGGTGGGGGGGTGGGGCGAAGTTGGTCCGCCGTTCTCGGAATGGGGTCAAACTTTGCGAGCGGCCTCCGTGCACCCGCGGAATGCCCCGGGCACAGCCGCGCCCAAAAACGACCGCCCGAAGTCGGTCGTCCCAAAACCCCCTGCGGAAAATGGCCCATACGTGGGGTGTGCTATTGCCTTTGTGGGGGGCGGGGGGGGGGGGGGGGGGGGGGGCAGTTGGTCCGCCGGACCCGGATTGGGGCCAAAATTTGCGAGCGGCCTCCATGTGCCCGCGGGATGCCCAGGGCACAACCGCGCCCAAAAACGAGCGCCCGAAGGCCCCCGTCCCAAAACCGCCCAGCAGAAAAGGGCCAAAACGGGGGGTGGGCTATAGCCTTGGTCGGGGGCGGGGCGAAGTTGGTCCGCGGGACTCGGAATGGGGCCAAACTTTGCGAGCGGCCTCCATCTCCCGCGGGATGCCCCGAGCACAGCCGCGCCCAAAAACGACCGCCCGAAGGCCCCCGTCCCAAAACCGCCCATCGGAAAAGGGCCAAAACGGGGGGTGGGCAATAGCCTTGGTGGGGGGCGGGGCGAAGTTGGTCCGCTGGACTCGGAATGGGGCCAAACTTTGCCAACGGCCTCCGTGTGCCCGCGGAATGCCCCGGGCACAGCCGCTCCCAAAAACGACCGCCCGAAGTCGGTCGTCCCAAAACCCCCTGCGGAAAATGGCCCATACGTGGGGTGTGATATTGCCTTTGTGGGGGGCGGGGGGGGGGGCAAACTTTGCGAGCGGCCTCCTTTTACCCGGAGGATGCCCCGGGCACAGCCGCGCCGAAAACCAAGCGCCCGAAGGCCCCCGTCCCAAATCCGCCCAGCGGGAAAGGGCCAAAACGGGGGGTGGGCTATAGCCTTAGTGGGGGGGTGGGGGGAAGTTGGTCCGCCGGACTCGGAATGGGGCCAAACTTTGCCAACGGCCTCCTGGTGCCCGCGGGATGCCCAGGGCACAGCCGCGCCCAAAAACAAGCGCCCGAAGACCCCCGTCCCAAAACCGCCCAGCGGAAAAGGGCCAAAACGGGGGGTGGGCTATAACCTTGGTCGGGGGCGGGGCGAAGTTGGTCCGCGGGACTCGGAATGGGGCCAAACTTTGCGAGCGGCCTACGTGTGCCCGCGGGATGCCCCGGGCACAGCCGCGCCCGAAAACGAGACCCCGGACGCCCCCGTCCCAAAACCCCCTGCAGAAAAGAGCCAAAACGGGGGGTGGGCTATAGCCTTTGTGGGGGGGTGGGGGGAAGTTGGTCCGCCGGACTCGGAATGGGGCCAAACTTTGCGAGCGGCCTCCGTGTGCCCGCGGGATGCCCAGGGCACAGCCGCGCCCAAAAACGAGCGCCCGAAGGCCCCCGTCCGAAAACCGCCCAGCGGAAAAGGGCCAAAACGTGGGGCGGGCTATAGCCTTGGTGGGGGGGTGGGGCAAAGTTGGTCCGCTGTTCTCAGAATGGGGTCAAACTTTGCGAGCGGCCTCCGTGTGCCCGCGGGATGCCCCGGGCAGAGCCGCGCCCAAAAACGACCGCCCGAAGTCCAGCGTCCCAAAACCCCCTGCGGAAAATGGCCCATACGAGGGGTGTGCTATAGCCTTTGTGGGGGGTCGGGGTGGGTGGGGGGAAGTTGGTCCGCCGGACACGGAATGGGGACAAACTTTGCGAGCGGCCTCCGTGAGCCTGCGGGATGCCCCGGGGACAGCCGCGCCCAAAAACGACCTCCCGAAGGCCCCCGTCCCAAAACCGCCCAGCGGAAAAGGGCCAAAACGGGGGGTGGGCTATAGCCTTTGTGGGGGGGCGGGGCGAAGTTGGTCCGCCGTACTCGGAATGGGGCCAAACTTTGCGAGCGGCCTCCGTGTGCCCGTGGGATGCCCCGGCCACAGCCGCGCCCAAAAACGAACGCCCGAAGTCCGGCGTCACAAAACCCCCTGCGGAAAATGGACAAAACGGGGGGTGGGCTATAGCCTTGGTGGGGGGGGGGGTGGGGCGCAGTTGGTCCGCCGGTCTCGGAATGGGGCCAAACTTTGCGATCAGCCTCCGTCTGCCCACGGGATGCCCCGGGCACAGCCACGCCCAAAAACGAACGCCCGAAGTCCGGTGTCCCAAAACCCCCTGCGGAAAATGGCCCATACGAGGGGTGTGCTATAGCCTTTGGGGGGGGGGGGTGGGGCGAAGTTGGTCCGCCGGACTCGGAATGGGGCCAAACTTTGCGAGCGACCTCTGTGTGCCCGCGGGATGCCCCGGGCACAGCCGAACCCAAAAACGAGTGCCCGAAGTCCCCCGTCCCAAAACCGCCTGCGGAAAAGGGCCAAAACGGGGGGTGGGCTATAACCTTGGTGGGGGGGTGGGGCGAAGTTGGTCCCCCGGACTCGGAATGGGGCCAAACGTTGCAAGTGGCCTCCGTCTGCCCGCAGGATGCCCCGGGCACATCCACGTGCAAAAATGACCGCACGAAGGCCCCCGTCCGAAAACCCCCTGCGGAAAATGGCCCAAACGGGGGGTGTGCTATAGCCTTGGTGGGGAGGTGGGGCGAAGTTGGTCCGCCGGACTCGGAATGGGGCCAAACTTTGCGAGCGGCCTCCGTGTTCCCGCGGGATGCCCCGGGCACAGCCGCGACCAAAAACGACCGCCCGAAGTCCGGCGTCCCAAAACCCCCTGTGGAAAATGGCCCATACGAGGGGTGTGCTATAGCCTTTGTGGGAGGGGGGGGGGTGGGGCGAAGTTGGTCCGCCGGACTTGGAATGGGTCCAAACTTTGGGAGCGGCCTCCGTGTGCCCGCGGGATGCCCCGGGCACAGCCGCGCCCAAAAACGACCGCCCGAAGGCCCCAGTCCCAAAACCACCCAGCGGAAAAGGGCCAACATGGGGGGTGGGCTATAGCCTTGGTGCGGGGGGGAGGGGGGGGGGCGAAGTTGGTCCGCCGTACTCGGAATGGGGCCAAACTTTGCGAGCGGCCTCCGTCTGCCCGCGGGATGCCCCGGGCACAGTCCCGCCCAAAAACGACCGCCCGAAGTCCGGCGTCCCAAAACCCCCTGCGGAAAAGGGCCAAAACGGGGGGTGGGCTATAACCTTGGTGGGGGGGTGGGGCGAAGTTGATCCCCCCGACTCGGAATGGGGCCAAACGTTGCATGTGGCCTCCGTCTGACCGCAGGATGCCCCGGGCACATCCACGTGCAAAAATGACCGCACGAAGGCCCCCGTCCGAAAACCCCCTGCGGAAAATGGCCCAAACGGGGGGTGTGCTATAGCCTTGGTGGGGAGGTGGGGCGAAGTTGGTCCGCCGGACTCGGAATGGGGCCAAACTTTGCGAGCGGCCTCCGTGTTCCCGCGGGATGCCCCGGGCAGAGCCGCGACCAAAAACGACCGCCCGAAGTCCGGCGTCCCAAAACCCCCTGTGGAAAATGGCCCATACGAGGGGTGTGCTATAGCCTTTGTGGGGGGGGGGTGGGGCGAAGTTGGTCCGCCGGACTTGGAATGGGTCCAAACTTTGGGAGCGGCCTCCGTGTGCCCGCGGGATGCCCCGGGCACAGCCGCGCCCAAAAACGACCGCCCGAAGGCCCCAGTCCCAAAACCACCCAGCGGAAAAGGGCCAACATGGGGGGTGGGCTATAGCCTTGGTGCGGGGGGGAGGGGGGGGGCGAAGTTGGTCCGCCGGACTCGGAATGGGGCCAAACTTTGCGAGCGGCCTCCGTCTGCCCGCGGGATGCCCCGGGCACAGTCCCGCCCAAAAACGACCGCCCGAAGTCCGGCGTCCCAAAACCCCCTGCGGAAAAGGGCCAAAACGGGGGGTGGGCTATAACCTTGGTGGGGGGGTGGGGCGAAGTTGATACACCCGACTCGGAATGGGGCCAAACGTTGCATGTGGCCTCCGTCTGCCCGCGGGATGCCCCGGGCACAGCCACGCGCAAAAATGACCGCACGAACGCCCCCGTCCGAAAACCCCCTGCGGAAAATGGCCCAAACGGGGGGTGTGCTATAGCCTTGGTGGGGGGGTGGGGCGAAGTTGGTCCGCTGGACTCGGAATGGGGCCAAACTTTGCTAGCGGCCTCCGTGTGCCCGCGGGATGCCCCGGGCACAGCCGCGACCAAAAACGACCGCCCGAAGTCCGGCGTCCCAAAACCCCCTGCGGAAAATGGCCCATACGAGGGGTGTGCTATAGCCTTTGTGGGGGGGGGGGTGGGGCGAAGTTGTTCCGCCGGACTTGGAATGGGTCCAAACTTTGGGAGCGTCCTCTGTGTGCCCGCGGGATGCCCCGGGCACAGCCGCGCCCAAAAACGACAGCTCGAAGGCCCCAGTCCCAAAACCACCCAGCGGAAAAGGGCCAACATGGGGGGTGGGCTATAGCCTTGGTGCGGGGGGGAGGGGGGGGGGCGAAGTTGGTCCGCCGGACTCGGAATGGGGCCAAACTTTGCTAGCGGCCTCCGTGTGCCCGTGGGATGACCCGGGCACAGCCGTGCCCAAAAACGATCTCCCGAAGGCCGCCGTCCCAAAACCCCCTGCGGAAAAGGGCCAAAACAGGGGGGTGGGCTCTAGCCTTGGTGGGGGGGTGGGGCGAAGCTGGTCCGCCAGACTCGGAATGGTGCCAAACTTTACGAGCGGCCTCCGTGTGCCCGCGGGATTCCCCGGGCACTGCCGCGCCCAAAAACGATCGCCCAAAGTCCGGCGTCCCAAAACCCCTTGCGGAAAATGGCCAAAACGGGAGGTGGGCTATAGCCTTGGTGGGGGGGTGGGGCGAAGCTTGTCCGCCGGACTCGCAATGGGGCCAAACTTTGTGAGCGGCCTCCGTGTGCCCGCAAGATACCACGGGCGCAGCCGCGCCCAAAAATGACCGCCCGAAGTCCGGCGTCCCAAAACCCCCTGCGGAAAACGGCCCATCGATGGGTGTGCTATAGCCTTTGTGGGTGGGGGGGGTGGGGCGAAGTTTGTCCGCCGGACTCGGCATGGGCCCAAACTTTTCGAGCGGCCTCCGTGTGCCCGCGGGATGCCCCGGGCTAAGCCGCGCCCACAAACGACCGCCCGAAGGCCCCCGTCCCAAAACCGCCCATCGGAAAAGGGCCAAAACGGGGGGTGGGCTATAGCCTTGGTGCGGGGGTGAGGCGAAGTTGGTCCGCCGGACTCGGAATGGGGCCAAACTTTGCGAGCGGCCTCCGTCTGCCCGCGGGATGCCCCGGGCACAGTCCCGCCCAAAAACGACCGCCCGAAGTCCGGCGTCCCAAAACCCCCTGCGGAAAAGGGCCAAAACGGGGGTGGGCTATAACCTTGGTGGGGGGGTGGGGCGAAGTTGATCCCCCGGACTCGGAATGGGGCCAAACGTTGCAAGTGGCCTCCGTCTGCCCGCGGGATGCCCCGGGCACAGCCACGCGCAAAAATGACCGCACGAAGGCCCCCGTCCGAAAACCCCCTGCGGAAAATGGCCCAAACGGGGGGTGTGTATAGCCTTGGTGGGGGGGGTGGGGCGAAGTTGGTCCGCAGACTCGGAATGGGGCCAACTTTGCTCAGCGGCCTCCGTGTGCCCGCAGGATGCCCCGGGCACAGCAGCGACCAAAAACGAGCGACCGAAGTCCGGCGTCCCAAAACCCCCTGCGGAAACGGCCCATACGGGGGTGTGCTATAGCCTTTGTGGGGGGGGGGTGGGGCGAAGTTGGTCCGCCGGACTAGGAATGGGTCCAAACTTTGGGAGCGGCCTCTGTGTGCCCGCGGGATGCCCCGGGCACAGCCGCGCCCAAAAACGACAGCCCGAAGGCCCCAGTCCCAAAACCCCCCAGCGGAAAAGGGGCCAACACTGGGGGTGGGCTATAGCCTTGGTGCGGGGGGGAGGGGGGGTTGAAGTTGGTCCGCCGGACTCGGAATGGGGCCAAACTTTGCTAGCGGCCTCCGTGTGCCCGTGGGATGCCCCAGGCACAGCCGTGCCCAAAAACGATCTCCCGAAGGCCGCCGTCCCAAAACCCCCTGCGGAAAAGGGCCAAAACGGGGGGTGGGCTATAGCCTTGGTGGGGGGGTGGGGAGAAGCTGGTCCGCCAGACTCGGAATGGTGCCAAACTTTGCGAGCGGCCTCCGTGTGCCCGCGGGATGCCCCGGGCACTGCCGCGCCCAAAAACGATCGCCCAAAGTCCGGCGTCCCAAAACCCCCTGCGGAAAATGGCCAAAACGGGAGGTGGGCTATAGCCTTGGTGGGGGGGTGGGGCGAAGCTTGTCCGCCGGACTCGGAATGGGGCCAAACTTTGTGAGCGGCCTCCATGTGCCCGCAGGATACCCCGGGCGCAGCCGCGCCCAAAAATGACCGCCCGAAGTCCGGTGCCCAAAACCCCCTGCGGAAAACGGCCCATACGATGGGTATGCTATAGCCTTTGTGGGGGGGGGGGGGGGGGCGAAGTTTATCCGCCGGACTCGGCATGGGCCCAAAATTTTCGAGCGGCCTCCGTGTGCCCGCGGGATGCCCCGGGCAAAGCCGCGCCCACAAACGACCGCCCGAAGGCCCCCGTCCCAAAACCGCCCATCGGAAAAGGGCCAAAACGGGGGGTGGGCTATAGCCTTGGTGCGGGGGTGGGGCGAAGTTGGTCCGCCGTACTCGGAATTGGGCCAAACTTTGCGAGCGGCCTCCGTGTGCCCGTGGGATGCCCTGGGCACAGCGGCGCCCAAAAACGAGCGCCCGAAGGCCCCCGTCCCAAAACCGCCGAGCGGAAAAGGGCCAAAACGGGCGGTGGGCTATAGCCTTTCTGGAGGGGTGGGGCGAAGTTGGTCCGCCGTACTCGGAAAGGGGCCAAACTTTGCCAGCGGCCTCCGTGTGCCCGCGGGATGCCCCGGGCACAGCCGCCCCCAAAAACGACCGCACGAAGGCCTCCATCCCAAAACCGCCCAGCGGAAAAGGGCCAAAACGGGGGGTGGGCTATAGCCTTGGTGGGGGGGTGGGGCGAAGTTGGTCCGCCGTACTCGGAATGGGGTCAAACTTTGCGAGCGGCCTCCGTTTGCCCGCTGGATGCGCCGGGCACAGCCGCGCCCAAAAACGAGCGCCCGAAGGCCCCCGTCCCAAAACCGCCCAGCGGAAAAGGGCCAAAGGGGGGTGGGCTATAGCCTTGGGGGGGGGGGTGGGGCGAAGTTGGTCCGCCGGACTCGGAATGGGGCCAAACTTTGCGAGCGGCCTCCGTTTGTCCGCGGATGCCCCGGGCACAGCCGCGCCCAAAAACGACCGCCCGAAGTCCCCGTCCCAAAACCGCCCAGCGGAAAATGGCCAAAACGGGGGGTGGCTATAGCCTTGGTGGGGGGTGGGGCGAAGTTGGTCCGCCGGACTCGGAATGGGGCCAAACTTTGCGAGCGGCCTCCGTTTGCCCGCGGGATGCCCCGGGCACAGCTGCGCCCAAAAATGACCGCCCGAAGGCCCCCGTCCCAAAACCGCCCAGCGGAAAAGGGCCAAAACGGGGGTGGGCTATAGCCCTGGTGGGGGAGTGGCGAAGTTTGTCCGCCGGACTCGGAATGGGGCCAAACTTTGCGAGCGGCCTCCGTGTGCCCGCCGGATGCCCCGGGCACAGCCGCGCCCAAAAATTAGCGCCCGAAGGCCCCCGTCCCAAAACCGCCCAGCCGAAAAGGGCCAAAACGGGGGGTGGGCTATAGTCTTGGTGGGGGGGTGGGGCGAAGTTGGTCCGCCGGACTCGGAATGGGGCCAAACTTTGCGAGCGGCCTCCGTGTGCCCGCGGGATGCCCCGGGCACAGACGCGCCCAAAATCGAGCGCCGGAAGGCCCCCGTCCCATAACCGCCCAGCGGAAAAGGGCCAAAACGGGGGGTGGGCTATAGCCCTGGTGGGGGGCGTGGCGAAGTTTGTCCGCCGGACTCGGAATGGGGACAAACTTTGCGAGCGGCCTCCGTGTGCCAGCGGGATGCCCCGGGTACAGCCGCGTCCACAAACGACCGCCCGAAGTCCGGCGTCCCAAAGCCCCTGCGGAAAATGGCCCATACGAGGGGTGTGCTATAGCCTTTGTGGGGGCGGGGGGTGGGGCGAAGTTGGTCCGCCGTACTCGGAACGGGGCCAAACTTTGCGAGCGGCCTCTGTCTTCCCGCGGGATGCCCCGGCCACAGCCGCGCCCAAAAACGACCGCCCGATGGCCCCCGTCCCAAAACCGCCCAGCGGAAAAGGGCCAAAACGGGGGGTGGGCTATAGCCTTGGTGGGGGGGTGGGGCGAAGTTGGTCCGCCGGACTCGGAATGGGGCCAAACTTTGCGAGCGGCCTCCGTGTGCCCGCGGGATGCCCCGGGCACAGCCGCGCCCAAAATCGAGCGCCGGAAGGCCCCCGTCCCATAACCGCCCAGCGGAAAAGGGCCAAAACGGTGGGTGGGCTATAGCCTTGGTGGGGGGGTGGGGCGAAGTTGGTCCGCCGGACTCGGAATGGGGACAAACTTTGCGAGCGGCCTCCGTGTGCCAGCGGGATGCCCCGGGCACAGCCTTGTCCACAAACGACCGCCCGAAGTCCGGCGTCCCAAAGCCCCCTGCGGAAAATGGCCCATATGAGGGGTGTGCTATAGCCTTTGTGGGGGGGGGGGGTGGGGCGAAGTTGGTCCGCCGTACTCGGAACGGGGCCAAACTTTGCGAGCGGCCTCCGTGTTCCAGCGGGATGCCCCGGCCACAGCCGCGCCCAAAAACGACCGCCCGATGGCCCCCATCCCAAAACCGCCCAGCGGAAAAGGGCCAAAACGGGGGTGGGCTATAGCCTTGGTGGGGGGGTGGGGCGAAGTTGGTCTGCCGGACTCGGAATGGAGCCAAACTTTGCGAGCAGCCTCCCTGTGCCCGCGGGATGCCCCGGGCACAGCCGCGCCCACAAACGACCGCCCGAAGTCCGGCGTCCCAAAACCCCCAGCGAAAAATGGCCAAAACGGGGGGTGGGCTATAGCCTTGGTGGGGGGGTGGGGCGAAGTTGGTCCGCCGGACTCGGAATGGGGCCAAACTTTGCGAGCAGCCTCCGTCTGCCTGCGGGATACCCCGGGCGCAGGCGCGCCCAAAAACGACCGCCCGAAGTCCGGCGTCCCAAAACCCCCTGCGGAAAATGGCCCATACGAGGGGTGTGCTATAGCCTTTGTGGGGGGGGGGTGGGGCGAAATTGTTCCGCCGGACTCGAAATGGGCCCAAATTTGGCGAGCGGCCTCCGTGTGCCCGCGGGATGCCCCGGGCACAGCCATGCCCAAAAACAACCACCCGAAGGCCCCCGTCCCAAAACCGCCCAGCGGAAAAGGGCCAAAACGGGGGGTGGGCTATAGCCTTGGTGCGGGGGTGGGGCGAAGTTGGTGCGCCGGACTTGGAGTGGGACCAAACTTTGTGAGCGGCCTCCGTGTGCCCGCAGGATGTCCCGGACACAGCCACGCCCACAAACGACAGCCCGAAGTCCTGCGTCCCAAAACCCCATGCGGAAAATGGCCAAAACGGGGGGTGGGCTATAGCCTTGGTGGGGGGGTGGGGCGAAGTTGGTCCGCCGGACTCGGAATTGGGCCAAACTCTGCGAGCGGCCTCCGTGTGCCCGCGGGATTCCCCGGGCACAGCCGTACACACAAACAACCGCCCGAAGTCCGGCGTCCCAAAACCCCCTGCGGAAAAAGGCCAAAACGGGGGGTGGGCTTTAGCCTATGTGGGGGGGGGGGCGAAGTTGGTCCGCCGGACTCGGAATGGGGCCAAACTTTGCGAATGGCCTCCGTCTGCCCGC
The DNA here is from genome assembly GCA_018350135.1 of Citrus trifoliata. Classification (NCBI taxonomy): domain Eukaryota; kingdom Viridiplantae; phylum Streptophyta; class Magnoliopsida; order Sapindales; family Rutaceae; genus Citrus; species Citrus trifoliata. The sequence continues at coordinate 40,760 of VKKW01000523.1, read as the reverse complement.
GGGATACCCCGGGCACAGCCGCGCCCAAAAATGACGGCCCGAAGGCCCCAGTCCCAAAACCACCCAGCGGAAAAGGGCCAACATGGGGGGTGGGCTATAGCCTTGGTGCGGGGGGGAGGGGGGGGGCGAAGTTGGTCCGCCGGACTCGGAATGGGGCCAAACTTTGCCAGCGGCCTCCGTGTGCCCGCGGGATGCCCAGGGCACAGCCGCGCCCAAAAACGACGTCCGAAGGCCCCCGTCCCAAAACCCTCTGCGGAAAATGGCCCAAACGAGGGGTGTGCTATAGCCTTGGTGGGGGGGTGGGGCGAAGTTGGTCCGCCGGACTCGGAATGGGGCCAAACTTTGCGAGCGGCCTCCGTATCCCGCGGGATGCCCCGGGCACAGCCACACCCAAAAACGAGCGCCCGAAGGCCCCCGTCCCAGAACCGCCCAGCGAAAAAGGGCCAAAACGGGGGGTGGACTATAGCCTTGGTGGGAGGGTGGGGCGAAGTTTTTCCGCCGGACTCGGAATGGGGCCAAACTTTGCAAGCGGCCTCCGTGTCCCGCGGGATGCCCCGGGCACAGCCCGTCCCAAAAACGAGCGCCCGAAGGCCCCCGTCCAAAAACCGCCCAGCGGAAAAGGGCCAAAACGGGGGGTGGGCTATAGCCTTGGTGGGGGGGTGGGGCGAAGTTGGTCCGCCGGATTCGGAATGGGGCCAAACTTTGCGAGCGGCCTCCGTGTGCCAGCGGGATGCCCCGGGCACAGCCACGCCCAAAAATGACCGCCCAAAGGCCCCCGTCCCAAAACCCCCTGCGGAAAATGGCCCAAACGAGGCGTGTACTATAGCCTTGGTGGGGGGGTGGGGCGAAGTTGGTCCGCCGGACTCGGAATGGGGCCAAACTTTGCGAGCGGTCTCCGTGTCCCGCGGGATGCCCCGGGCACAGCCACACCCAAAAACGAGCGCCCGAAGGCCCCCGTCCCTAAACCGCCCATGCGAAAAAGGGCCAAAACGGGGGGTGGACTATAGCCTTGGTGGGGGGGTGGGGAGAAGTTTGTCCGCCGGACTCGGAATGGGGCCAAACTTTGCGAGCGGCCTCCGTGTCCCGCGGGATGCCCCGGGCACAGCCGCACCCAAAAACGAGCGCCCGAAGGCCCCGTCCCAGAACCGCCCATCGAAAAGGGGTCAAAACGGGGGGTGGACTATAGCCTTGGTGGGGGGGTGGGGCGAAGTTTGTCCGCCGGACTCGGAATGGGGCCAAACTTTGCAAGCGGCCTCCGTGTGACCGCGGGATGTCCCGGGCACAGCCGCGCCCAAAAACGCCGTCCGAAGGCCCCCGTCCCAAAACCCCCTGCGGAAAATGGCCCAAACGTGGGGTGTGCTATAGCCTTGGTGGGGGGGTGGGGCGAAGTTGGTCCGCCGGGCTCGGAATGGGGCCAAACATTGCGAGCGGCCACCGTGTGCCCGCGGGATGCCCCGGGCCTAGCCGCGCCCAAAAACGAGCGCCCGAAGTCCCCCATCCCAAAACCGCCCAGCGGAAAAGGGCCAAAACGGGGGGTGGGCTATAGCCTTGGTGGGGGGGTGGGGCGAAGTTGGTCCGCAGGACTCGGAATGGGGCCAAACTTTGCGAGCGGCCTCCGTGTGCCCGCTGGATGCCCGGGCACAGCCACGCCCAAAAGAGACCGCCCGAAGGCCCCCGTCCAAAACCCCAACGGAAAATGGCCCAAACGAGGGGTGTACTATAGCCTCTGTGGGGGGTGGGGCAAAGTTGGTCCGCCGGACTCGGAATGGGGCCAAACTTTGCGAGCGGCCACCGTGTGCCCGCGGGATGCCCCGGGCGCAGCCGCACCCAAAAACGAGCGCCCGAAGGCCCCCGTCCCAAAACCACCCAGCCAAAAAGGGCCCAAACGGGGGGTGTGCTATAGCCTTGGTGGGGGGTGGGGTGAAGCTGGTCCGCCGGACTCGGAATGGGGCCAAACTTTGCGAACGGCCTCCGTGTGCGCGCGGGATGCCCCGTGCACAGCCCGTCCCAAAAACGAGCGCCCGAAGGCCCCCGTCCCAAACCGCCCAGCGGAAAAGGGCCAAAACGGGGGGTGGGCTATAGCCTTGGTGGGGGGGTGGGGCGAAGTTGGTCCGCCGGACTCGGAATGGGGCCAAACTTTGCGAGCGGCCTCCATGTGCCCGCGGGATGCCCCGGGCACAGCCGCGCCAAAAACGACCGCCCGCAGGCCCCCGTCCCAAAACCCTCTGCGGAAAATGGGCCAAACGAGGGGTGTGCTATAGCCTTGGTGGGGGGTGGGGCGAAGTTGGTCCGCCGGACTCGGAATGGGGCCAAACTTTGCGAGCGGCCTCTGCGTGCCCGCGGGGTGCCCCGGGCACAGCCGCACCAAAAAACGAGCACCCGAAGGCCCCTGTCCCAGAACCGCCCAGCGGAAAAGGGCCAATACGGGGGGTGGGCTATAGCCTTGGTGGGGGGGTGGGGCGAAGTTGGTCCGCCGGACTCGGAATGGGGACAAATTTTGCGAGCGGCCTCCGTTTGACCGTGGATGCCACGGGCACAGCCACGCCCAAAACGACCGCCTGAAGGCCCCCGTCCCAAAACCCCCTGCGGAAAATGGCCCAAACGAGGGGTGTGCTATAGCCTTGTGGGGGGGTGGGCGAAGCTGGTCCGCCGGACTCGGAGGGGGGCCAAACTGTGCGAGCGGCCTCCGTGTGCCCGCGGGATGCCCCGGGCACAGCCCGTCCCAAAAACGAGCGCCCGAAGGCCCCTGTCCCAAAACCGCCCAGCGGAAAAGGGCCAAAACGGGGGGTGGGCTATAGCCTTGGTGGGGGGGTGGGGCGAAGGTGGTCCGCCGGACTCGGAATGGGGCCAAACTTTGCGAGCGGCCTCCGTGTGCCTGCGTGATGCCCCGGGCACTGCCGCGCCCACAAACGACCACCTGAAGGATCCCGTCCCAAAAAGCCCTGCGGAAAATGGCCCAAACGAGGGGTGTGCTATAGCCTCGGTGGGGGGGTGGGGCGAAGTTGGTCCGCCGGACTCGGAATGGGGCCAAACTTTGCGAGCGGCCTCCGTGTGCTAACCGGATGCCCCGGGCACAGCCGCGCCCAAAAACGACCGCCCAAAGGCCCCCGTCCCAAAACCCCCTGCGGAAAATGGCCCAAACGAGGGGTGTGCTATAGCCTTGGTGGGGGGGTGGGGCGAAGTTGGTCCGCCGGACTCAGACTGGGGCCAAACTTTGCGAGCGGCCTCCTTGCGCCCGCGGGATACCCCGGGCACAGCCGCGCCCAAAAACGACCTCCCGAAGGCCCCCGTCCCAAAACCCCCTGCGGAAAATGGCCCAAACGAGGGGTGTGCTATAGCCTTGGTGGGGGGGTGGGGCGAAGTTGGTCCGCCGTACTCGGAAAGGGGCCAAACTTTACGAGCGGCCTTCTTGTGCCCGTGGGATGCCCCGGGCACAGCCGCGCCCAAAAACAACCTCCCGAAGGCCCCCGTCCCAAAACCCCCTGCGGAAAATGGCCCAAACGAGGGGTGTGCTATAGCCTTGGTGGGGGGTGGGGCGAAGTTGGTCTGCCGGACTCGGAATGGGGCCAAACTTTGCGAGCGGCCTCCGTTTAACCACAGGATGCTCCGGGCACAGCCGTGCCCGAAAACGACCGCCCGAAGGCCCCCTCCCAAAACCCCCTGCGGAAAATGGCCCAAACGAGGGATGTGCTATAGCGTTGGTGGGGGGGGGTGGGGCGAAGTTGGTCCGCCGGACTCGGAATGGGGCCAAACTTTGCGAACGGCCTCCGTGTGCGCGCGGGATGCCCCGTGCACAGCCCGTCCCAAAAACGAGCGCCCGAAGGCCCCCGTCCCAAAACCGCCCAGCGGAAAAGGGCCAAAACGGGGGGTGGGCTTTAGCCTTGGTGGGGGGGTGGGGCGAAGTTGGTCCACCGGACTCGGAATGGGGCCAAACTTTGCGAGCGGCCTCCATGTGACCGCGGGATGCCCCGGGCACAGCCGCGCCCAAAAACGACCGCCCGCAGGCCCCCGTCCCAAAACCCTCTGCGGAAAATGGCCCAAACGAGGGGTGTGCTATAGCGTTGGTGGGGGGGTGGGGCGAAGTTGGTCCGGCGGACTCGGAATGGGGCTAAACTTTGCGAGCGGCCTCCTTGTGCCCGCAGGATGCGCCGGGCACTGCCGCGCCCAAAAACGACCGCCCGATGGCGCCCGTCCCAAAACCCCCTGCGGAAAATGGTCCAAACGAAGGGTGTGCTATAGCCTTGGTGGGGGGGTGGGGCGAAGTTGGTCCGCCGGACTCCGAATGGGGCCAAACTTGGCGATCGGCCGTCGTGTGCCCGCGGGATGCCACGGGCACAGCCGCGCCCAAAAAACGACCGCCCGAAGGCCCCTCCCAAAACCCCTGCGGAAAATGGCCCAAACGAGGGTGTGCTATAGCGTTGGTGGGGGGGTGGGGCGAAGTTGGTCCGCCGGACTCGGAATGGGGCCAAACTTGCGAGCGCCTCTTGTGCCCGTGGGATACCACGGGCACAGCCTTGCCCAAAAACGACCGCCCGAAGGCCCCCGTCTCAAAACCCCCAGCGGAAAATGACCCAAATGAGGGGTGTGCTATAGCCTTGGTGGGGGGGTGGGCGAAGTTGGTCCGCGGACTCGGAATGGGGACAAATTTTGCGAGCGGCCTCGTGTGCCCGCGGGATGCCCCGGGCACAGCCGCGCCCAAAAACGACCGCCCGAAGGCCCCAGTCCCAAAACCACCCAGCGGAAAAGGGCCAACATGGGGGGTGGGCTATAGCCTTGGTGGGGGGGTGGGGCGAAGTTGGTCCGCCGGTACTCGGAATGGGGCCAAACTTTGCGAGCGCCTCCGTGTGCCCGCGGGATGCCCCGGGCACAGCCGCGCCCAAAAACGAGCGCCCGAAGGCCCCCGTCCCAAAACCCCCTGCGGAAAAGGGCCAAAACGGGGGGTGGGCTATAGCCTTGGTGGGGGGTGGGGCGAAGTTGGTCCGCCGTACTCGGAATGGGGCCAAACTTTGCGAGCAGCCTCCGTGTGCCCGCGGAATGCCCCGGGCACAGCCGCGCCCAAAAACGAGCGCCCGAAGGCCCCCGTCCAAAACCGCCAGCGGAAAAGGGCCAAAACGGGGGTGGGCTATAGCCTTGGTGGGGGGGTGGGGCGAAGTTGGTCCGCCGGACTCGGAATGGGGCCAAACTTGCGAGCGGCCTCCGTGTTCCCGCGGATGCCCCGGGCACAGCCGCGCCCAAAAACGACCGCCCGAAGGCCCCCGTCCCAAAACCCCCGTGGAAAATGGCCAAACGAGGGGTGTGCTATAGCCTTTGTGGGGGGGGTGGGCGAAGTTGGTCCGCCGGACTCGGAATGGGCCAACTTTGCGAGCGGCCTCCGTGTGCCCGCGGGATGCCCGGGCACAGCCGCGCCCAAAAACGAGCCGCCCGAAGGCCCCCGTCCCAAAACCCCCTGCGGAAAAGGGCCAAAACGGGGGGTGGGCTATAGCCTTGGTGGGGGGGGTGGGGCGAAGTTGGTCCGCCGGACTCGGAATGGGGCCAAACTTTGCGAGCGGCCTCCGTCTGCCCGCGGGATGCCCCGGGCACAGTCCCGCCCAAAAACGACCGCCCGAAGTCCGGCGTCCCAAAACCCCCTGCGGAAAAGGGCCAAAACGGGGGGTGGGCTATAACCTTGGTGGGGGGGTGGGCGAAGTTGGTCCCCGGACTCGGAATGGGGCCAAACTTTGCGAGCGGCCTCCGTCTGCCCGCGGGATGCCCCGGGCACAGCCGCGTCCAGAAACGACCGCCCGAAGGCCCCCGTCCCAAAACCGCCCAGCGGAAAATGGCCAAAACGGAGGGGTGGCTATAGCCTTGGTGGGGGGGTGGGGCGAAGTTGGTCCGCCGGACTCGGAATGGGCCAAACTTTGCGAGCGGCCTCCGTGTGCCCGCGGGATGCCCCGGGCACAGCCGCGCCCAAAAACGAGCGCCCGAAGGCCCCCGTCCCAAAACCGCCCTAGCGGAAAGGGCCAAAACGGGGGTGGGCTATAGCCTTGGTGGGGGGTGGGGCGAAGTTGGTCCGCCGGACTCGGAATGGGCCAAACTTTGCGAGCGGCCTCCGTGTGCCCGCGGGATGCCCGGGCACAGCCGCGCCCAAAAACGAGCGCCCGAAGGCCCCCGTCCCAAAACCGCCCAGCGGAAAAGAGCCAAAACGGGGGGTGGGCTATAGCCTTGGTGGGGGGTGGGGCGAAGTTGGTCCGCCGGACTCGGAATGGGGCCAAACTTGCGAGCGGCCTCCTGTGCCCGCGGGATGCCCCGGGCACAGCCGCGCCCAAAAACGATCCGCCCGAAGGCCCCCGTCCCAAAACCGCCCAGCGGAAAAGGGCCAAAACGGGGGGTGGGCTATAGCCTTGGTGGGGGGTGGGGCGAAGTTGGTCCGCCGGACTCGGAATGGGGCCAAACTTTGCGAGCGGCCTCCGTGTGCCCGCGGGATGCCCCGGGCACAGCCGCGCCCAAAAACGAGCGCCCGAAGGCCCCCGTCCCAAAACCCCCTGCGGAAAAGGCCAAAACGGGGGGTGGGCTATAGCCTTGGTGGGGGGTGGGGCGAAGTCGGTCCGCCGGACCTCGGAATGGGGCCAAACTTTGCGAGCGGCCTCCGTTTGCCCGCGGATGCCCCGGGCACAGCCGCGCCAAAAATGACCGCCCGAAGGCCCCCGTCCCAAAACCGCCCAGCGGAAAATGGCCAACGGAGGGGTGGCTATAGCCTTGTGGGTGGGGGGGTGGGGCGAAGTTTGTCCGCCGGACTCGGCATGGGCCAAACTTTCGAGCGGCCTCCGTGTGCCCGCGGGATGCCCCGGGCTAAGCCGCGCCCACAAACGACCGCCCGAAGGCCCCCGTCCCAAAACCGCCCATCGGAAAAGGGCCAAAACGGGGGGTGGGCTATAGCCTTGGTGCGGGGGGTGAGGCGAAGTTGGTCCGCCGGACTCGGAATGGGGCCAAACTTTGCGAGCGGCCTCCGTCTGCCCGCGGGATGCCCCGGGCACAGTCCCGCCCAAAAACGACCGCCCGAAGTCCGGCGTCCCAAAACCCCCTGCGGAAAAGGGCCAAAACGGGGGGTGGGCTATAGCCTTGGTGGGGGGGTGGGGCGAAGTTGATCCCCCGGACTCGGAATGGGGCCAAACGTTGCAAGTGGCCTCCGTCTGCCCGCGGGATGCCCCGGGCACAGCCACGCGCAAAAATGACCGCACGAAGGCCCCCGTCCGAAAACCCCCTGCGGAAAATGGCCCAAACGGGGGGTGTGCTATAGCCTTGGTGGGGTGGTGGGGCGAAGTTGGTCCGCCAGACTCGGAATGGGGCCAAACTTTGCTAGCGGCCTCCGTGTGCCCGCAGGATGCCCCGGGCACAGCCGCGACCAAAAACGACCGACCGAAGTCCGGCGTCCCAAAACCCCCTGCGGAAAATGGCCCATACGAGGGGTGTGCTATAGCCTTTGTGGGGGGGGGGTGGGGCGAAGTTGGTCCGCCGGACTAGGAATGGGTCCAAACTTTGGGAGCGGCCTCTGTGTGCCCGCGGGATGCCCCGGGCACAGCCGCGCCCAAAAACGACAGCCCGAAGGCCCCAGTCCCAAAACCACCCAGCGGAAAAGGGCCAACATGGGGGGTGGGCTATAGCCTTGGTGCGGGGGGGAGGGGGGTGGGTTGAAGTTGGTCCGCCGGACTCGGAATGGGGCCAAACTTTGCTAGCGGCCTCCGTGTGCCCGTGGGATGCCCCAGGCACAGCCGTGCCCAAAAACGATCTCCCGAAGGCCAGCCGTCCCAAAACCACCTGCGGAAAGGCCAAAACGGGGGGTGGGCTATAGCCTTGGTGGGGGGGGGGAGAAGCTGGTCCGCCAACTCTGAATGGTGCCAAACTTTGCGAGCGGCCTCCGGGTGCCCGCTGGATGCCCGGGCACTGCCGCGCCCAAAAACGACGCCCAAGTCCGCGTCCCAAACCACCCTAGCGGAAATGGGCCAACGGGAGGTGGGCTATAGCCTTGGTGGGGGGGTGGGGCGAAGCTTGTCCGCCGGACTCGGAATGGGGCCAAAATTTGTGAGCGGCCTCCTGTGCCCGCAGGATACCCCGGGCGCAGCCGCGCCCAAAAATGACCGCCCGAGTCCGGTGCCCAAAACCCCCTGCGGAAACGGCCCATACGATGGGTATGCTATAGCCTTTGTGGGGGGGGGGGTGGGGCGAAGTTTATCCGCCGGACTCGGCATGGGCCCAAAATTTTCGAGCGGCCTCCGTGTGCCCGCGGGATGCCCCGGGCAAAGCCGCGCCCACAAACGACCGCCCGAAGGCCCCCGTCCCAAAACCGCCCATCGGAAAAGGGCCAAAACGGGGGGTGGGCTATAGCCTTGGTGCGGGGGTGGGGCGAAGTTGGTCCGCCGTACTCGGAATTGGGCCAAACTTTGCGAGCGGCCTCCGTGTGCCCGTGGGATGCCCTGGGCACAGCGGCGCCCAAAAACGAGCGCCCGAAGGCCCCCGTCCCAAAACCGCCGAGCGGAAAAGGGCCAAAACGGGTGGTGGGCTATAGCCTTTCTGGAGGGGTGGGGCGAAGTTGGTCCGCCGTACTCGGAAAGGGGCCAAACTTTGCCAGCGGCCTCCGTGTGCCCGCGGGATGCCCCGGGCACACCCGCCCCCAAAAACGACCGCAGGAAGGCCTCCATCCCAAAACCGCCCAGCGGAAAAGGGCCAAAACGGGGGGTGGGCTATAGCCTTGGTGGGGGGGTGGGGCGAAGTTGGTCCGCCGTTCTCGGAATGGGGTCATACTTTGCGAGCGGCCTCCGTTTGCCCGCTGGATATGCCGGGCACAGCCGCACCCAAAAACGACCGCCCGAAGGCCCACGTCCCAAAACCGCCCAGTGGAAAAGGGCCAAAAGGGGGGTGGGCTATAGCCTTTGCGGGGGGGGGGGGGCGGAGCGAAGTTGGTCCGCCGGACTCAGAATGGGGCCAAACTTTGCGAGCAGCCTCCGTCTGTCCGTGGGATGCCCCGGGCACAGCCGCGCCCACAAACGACCGCCCGAAGTCCGGCGTCCCAAATCCCCCTGCGGAAAATGGCCAAAACGGGGGGTGGGCTATAGCCTTGGTGGGGGGGTGGGGCGAAGTTGGTCCGCCGGACTCGGAATGGGGCCAAACTTGCGAGCGGCCTCCGTCTGCCCGCGGGATACCCCGGGCACAGCTGCGCCCAAAAATGACCGCCCGAAGGCCCCCGTCCCAAAACCGCCCAGCGGAAAAGGGCCAAAACGGGGGGTGGGCTATAGCCCTGGTGGGGGGAGTGGCGAAGTTTGTCCGCCGGACTCGGAATGGGGCCAAACTTTGCGAGCGGCCTCCGTGTGCCCGCCGGATGCCCCGGGAACAGCCGCGCCCAAAAATTAGCGCCCGAAGGCCCCCGTCCCAAAACCGCCCAGCCGAAAAGGGCCAAAACGGGGGGTGGGCTATAGCCCTGGGTGGGGGGTGGGGCGAAGTTGGTCCGCCGGACTCGGAATGGGGCCAAACTTTGCGAGCGGCCTCCGTGTGCCCGCGGGATGCCCCGGGCACAGACGCGCCCAAAATCGAGCGCCGGAAGGCCCCCGTCCCATAACCGCCCAGCGGAAAAGGGCCAAAACGGGGGGTGGGCTATAGCCCTGGTGGGGGGCGTGGCGAAGTTTGTCCGCCGGACTCGGAATGGGGACAAACTTTGCGAGCGGCCTCCGTGTGCCAGCGGGATGCCCCGGGTACAGCCGCGTCCACAAACGACCGCCCGAAGTCCGGCGTCCCAAAGCCCCCTGCGGAAAATGGCCCATACGAGGGGTGTGCTATAGCCTTTGTGGGGGCGGGGGGGTGGGGCGAAGTTGGTCCGCCGTACTCGGAACGGGGCCAAACTTTGCGAGCGGCCTCTGTGTTCCCGCGGGATGCCCCGGCACAGCCGCGCCCAAAAACGACCGCCCGATGGCCCCCGTCCCAAAACCGCCCAGCGGAAAAGGGCCAAAACGGGGGGTGGGCTATAGCCTTGGTGGGGGGGTGGGGCGAAGTTGGTCCGCCGGACTCGGAATGGGGCCAAACTTTGCGAGCGGCCTCCGTGTGCCCGCGGGATGCCCCGGGCACAGCCGCGCCCAAAATCGAGCGCCGAAGGCCCCCGTCCCATAACCGCCCAGCGGAAAAGGGCCAAAACGGTGGGTGGGCTATAGCCTTGGTGGGGGGGTGGGGCGAAGTTGGTCCGCCGGACTCGGAATGGGGCCAAACTTTGCGAGCGGCCTCCGTGTGCCCGCGGGATGCCCCGGGCACAGCCGCGCCCACAAACGACCGCCCGAAGTCCCGCGTCCCAAAAGCCCCATGCGGAAAATGGCCAAACGGGGGTGTGCTATAGCCTTTGTGGGGGGGGGTGGGGCGAAGTTGGTCCGCCGGACTCGGAACTGGGCCAAACTTTGCGAGCGGCCTCCGTGTGCCCGCGGGATGCCCCGGCACAGCCGCGCCCAAAAACGACCGCCCGAAGGCCCCCGTCCCAAAACCGCCCAGCGGAAAAGGGCCAAAACGGGGGGTGGGCTATAGCCTTGGTGGGGGGGTGGGCGAAGTTGGTCCGCCGGACTCGGAATGGAGCCAAACTTTGCGAGCGGCCTCCGTGTGCCCGCGGGATGCCCCGGGCACAGCCGCGCCCACAAACGACCGCCCGAAGTCCGGCGTCCCAAAACCCCCAGCGGAAAATGGCCAAAACGGGGGGTGGGCTATAGCCTTGGTGGGGGGGTGGGGCGAAGTTGGTCCGCCGGACTCGGAATGGGGCCAAACTTTGCGAGCCGCCTCCGTGTGCCGCGGGATGCCCCGGGCAAGCCGCGCCAAAAACGAGCGCCCGAAGTCCGGCCGTCCAAAACCCCCAGCGGAAAATGGCCCAAACGAGGGTGTGCTATAGCCTTTGTGGGGGGGGGTGGGGCGAAGTTGGTCCGCCGGACTCGAATGGGCCCAACTTTGCGAGCAGCCTCCGTGTGCCGCGGGATGCCCGGGCAGCAGCCGCGCCAAAAACGAGCGCCCCAACTACCCCGTCCCAAAACCGCCCAGCGGAAAAGGGCCAAAACGGGGGGTGTGCTATAGCCTTGGTGGGGGGGTGGGCGAAGTTGGTCCGCGGACTCGGAATGGGCCAAACTTTTCGAGCGGCCTCCGTGTGCCCGCGGGATGCCCGGGAACAGCCGCGCCCAAAAACGAGCGCCCGACAGCCCCGTCCCAAAACCCCAGCGGAAAATGGCCAAAACGGGGGTGGGCTATAGCCTTGGTGGGGGGTGGGGCGAAGTTGGTCCGCCGGACTCGGAATTGGGCCAAACTCTGCGAGCGGCCTCCGTGTGCCCGCGGGATTCCCCGGGCACAGCCGACCCAAAACAACCGCCCGAAGTCCGGCGTCCCAAAACCCCCTGCGGAAAAAGGCCAAAACGGGGGTGGGCTTTAGCCTATGTGGGGGGGTGGGGCGAAGTTGGTCCGCCGGACTCGGAATGGGGCCAAACTTTGCGAATGGCCTCCGTCTGCCCGCGGGATACCCCGGGCACAGCCGCGCCCAAAAATGACGGCCCGAAGGCCCAGTCCCAAAACCACCCAGCGGAAAAGGGCCAACAGGGGGGTGGGCTATAGCCTTGGTGCGGGGGGAGGGGGGGGGCGAAGTTGGTCCGCCGGACTCGGAATGGGGCCAAACTTTGCGAGCGGCCTCCGTGTGCCCGCGGGATGCCCAGGGCACAGCCGCGCCCAAAAACGACGTCCGAAGGCCCCCGTCCCAAAACCCTCTGCGGAAAATGGCCCAAACGAGGGGTGTGCTATAGCCTTGGTGGGGGGTGGGGCGAAGTTGGTCCGCCGGACTCGGAATGGGGCCAAACTTTGCGAGCGGCCTCCGTATTCCCGCGGGATGCCCCGGGCACAGCCACACCAAAAACGAGCGCCCGAAGGCCCCCGTCCCAGAACCGCCCAGCGAAAAGGGCCAAAACGGGGGGTGGACTATAGCCTTGGTGGGAGGGTGGGGCGAAGTTTTTCCGCCGGACTCGGAATGGGGCCAAACTTTGCAAGCGGCCTCCGTGTCCCGCGGGATGCCCCGGGCACAGCCCGTCCCAAAAACGAGCGCCCGAAGGCCCCGTCCAAAAACCGCCCAGCGGAAAAGGGCCAAAACGGGGGTGGGCTATAGCCTTGGTGGGGGGGTGGGGCGAAGTTGGTCCGCCGGATTCGGAATGGGGCCAAACTTTGCGAGCGGCCTCCGTGTGCCAGCGGGATGCCCCGGGCACAGCCACGCCCAAAAATGACCGCCCAAAGGCCCCCGTCCCAAAACCCCCTGCGGAAAATGGCCCAAACGAGGCGTGTACTATAGCCTTGGTGGGGGGGTGGGGCGAAGTTGGTCCGCCGGACTCGGAATGGGGCCAAACTTTGCGAGCGGTCTCCGTGTCCCGCGGGATGCCCCGGGCACAGCCACCCCAAAAACGAGCGCCCGAAGGCCCCCGTCCCTAAACCGCCCAGCGAAAAAGGGCCAAACGGGGGGTGGACTATAGCCTTGGTGGGGGGGTGGGAGAAGTTTGTCCGCCGGACTCGGAATGGGGCCAAACTTTGCGAGCGGCCTCCGTGTCCCGCGGGATGCCCCGGGCACAGCCACCCCAAAAACGAGCGCCCGAAGGCCCCCGTCCCAGAACCGCCCAGCTGAAAAGGGCCAAAACGGGGGGTGGACTATAGCCTTGGTGGGGGGGTGGGGCGAAGTTTGTCCGCCGGACTCGGAATGGGGCCAAACTTTGCAAGCGGCCTCCGTGTGACCGCGGGATGCCCCGGGCACAGCCGCGCCCAAAAACGCCGTCCGAAGGCCCCCGTCCCAAAACCCCCTGCGGAAAATGGCCCAAACGAGGGGTGTGCTATAGCCTTGGTGGGGGGGTGGGGCGAAGTTGGTCCGCCGGGCTCGGAATGGGGCCAAACTTTGCGAGCGGCCACCGTGTGCCCGCGGGATGCCCCGGGCCTAGCCGCGCCCAAAAACGAGCGCCCGAAGTCCCCCATCCCAAAACCGCCCAGCGGAAAAGGGCCAAAACGGGGGGTGGGCTATAGCCTTGGTGGGGGGGTGGGGCGAAGTTGGTCCGCCGGACTCGGAATGGGACAAACTTTGCGAGCGGCCTCCGTGTGCCCGCTGGATGCCCCGGGCACAGCCACGCCCAAAAGAGACCGCCCGAAGGCCCCCGTCCAAAACCCCTGCGGAAAATGGCCCAAACGAGGGGTGTACTATAGCCTCTGTGGGGGGGTGGGGCAAAGTTGGTCCGCCGGACTCGGAATGGGCCCAACTTTGCGAGCGGCCACCGTGTGCCCGCGGGATGCCCCGGGCGCAGCCGCACCCAAAAACGAGCGCCCGAAGGCCCCCGTCCCAAAACCACCCAGCCAAAAAGGGCCCAAACGGGGGTGTGCTATAGCCTTGGTGGGGGTGGGGTGAAGCTGGTCCGCCGGACTCGGAATGGGCCAAACTTTGCGAACGGCCTCCGTGTGCGCGCGGGATGCCCCGTGCACAGCCCGTCCCAAAAACGAGCGCCCGAAGGCCCCCGTCCCAAACCGCCCAGCGGAAAAGGGCCAAAACGGGGGGTGGGCTATAGCCTTGGTGGGGGGGTGGGGCGAAGTTGGTCCGCCGGACTCGGAATGGGGCCAAACTTTGCGAGCGCCTCCGTGTGACCGCGGGATGCCCCGGGCACAGCCGCGCCCAAAAACGACCGCCCGCAGGCCCCCGTCCCAAAACCCTCTGCGGAAAATGGGCCAAACGAGGGGTGTGCTATAGCCTTGGTGGGGGGGTGGGGCGAAGTTGGTCCGCCGGACTCGGAATGGGGCCAAACTTTGCGAGCGGCCTCCGTGTGCCCGCGTGGTGCCCCGGGCACAGCCGCACCAAAAAACGAGCACCCGAAGGCCCCTGTCCCAGAACCGCCCAGCGGAAAAGGGCCAATACGGGGGGTGGGCTATAGCCTTGGTGGGGGGGTGGGGCGAAGTTGGTCCGCCGGACTCGGAATGGGGACAAATTTTGCGAGCGGCCTCCGTTTGACCGTGGATGCCACGGGCACAGCCACGCCCAAAAACGACCGCCTGAAGGCCCCCGTCCCAAAACCCCCTGCGGAAAATGGCCCAAACGAGGGGTGTGCTATAGCCTTGGTGGGGGGGTGGGGCGAAGCTGGTCCGCCGGACTCGGAATGGGGCCAAACTGTGCGAGCGGCCTCCGTGTGCCCGCGGGATGCCCCGGGCACAGCCCGTCCCAAAAACGAGCGCCCGAAGGCCCCTGTCCCAAAACCGCCCAGCGGAAAAGGGCCAAAACGGGGGGTGGGCTATAGCCTTGGTGGGGGGGTGGGGCGAAGGTGGTCCGCCGGACTCGGAATGGGGCCAAACTTTGCGAGCGGCCTCCGTGTGCCTGCGTGATGCCCCGGGCACTGCCGCGCCCACAAACGACCACCTGAAGGACCCCGTCCCAAAAAGCCCTGCGGAAAATGGCCCAAACGAGGGGTGTGCTATAGCCTCGGTGGGGGGGTGGGGCGAAGTTGGTCCGCCGGACTCGGAATGGGGCCAAACTTTGCGAGCGGCCTCCGTGTGCTAACCGGATGCCCCGGGCACAGCCGCGCCCAAAAACGACCGCCCAAAGGCCCCCGTCCCAAAACCCCCTGCGGAAAATGGCCCAAACGAGGGGTGTGCTATAGCCTTGGTGGGGGGGTGGGGCGAAGTTGGTCCGCCGGACTCAGAATGGGGCCAAACTTTGCGAGCGGCCTCCGTGTGCCCGCGGGATACCCCGGGCACAGCCGCGCCCAAAAACGACCGCCCGAAGGCCCCCGTCCCAAAACCCCCTGCGGAAAATGGCCCAAACGAGGGGTGTGCTATAGCCTTGGTGGGGGGTGGGGCGAAGTTGGTCCGCCGGACTCGGAATGGGGCCAAACTTTCGAGCGGCCTCCTTGTGCCCGTGGGATGCCCCGGGCACAGCCGCGCCCAAAAACGACCTCCCGAAGGCCCCCGTCCCAAAACCCCTGCGGAAAATGGCCCAAACGAGGGGTGTGCTATAGCCTTGGTGGGGGGGTGGGGCGAAGTTGGTCTGCCGGACTCGGAATGGGGCCAAACTTTGCGAGCGGCCTCCGTTTACCACAGGATGCTCCGGGCACAGCCGTGCCCAAAACGACCGCCTGAAGGCCCCCGTCCCAAAACCCCCTGCGGAAAATGGCCCAAACGAGGGGTGTGCTATAGCCTTGGTGGGGGGTGGGGCGAAGTTGGTCCGCCGGACTCGGAATGGGGCCAAACTTTGCGAACGGCCTCCGTGTGCGCGCGGGATGCCCCGGGCACAGCCCGTCCCAAAAACGAGCGCCCGAAGGCCCCCGTCCCAAAACCGCCCAGCGGAAAAGGGCCAAAACGGGGGGTGGGCTTTAGCCTTGGTGGGGGGGTGGGGCGAAGTTGGTCCGCCGGACTCGGAATGGGGCCAAACTTTGCGAGCGGCCTCCATGTGACCGCGGGATGCCCCGGGCACAGCCGCGCCCAAAAACGACCGCCCGCAGGCCCCCGTCCCAAAACCCTCTGCGGAAAATGGCCCAAACGAGGGGTGTGCTATAGCGTTGGTGGGGGGGTGGGGCGAAGTTGGTCCGGCGGACTCGGAATGGGGCTAAACTTTGCGAGCGGCCTCCTTGTGCCCGCAGGATGCGCCGGGCACAGCCGCGCCCAAAAACGACCGCCCGATGGCGCCCGTCCCAAAACCCCCTGCGGAAAATGGTCCAAACGAGGGGTGTGCTATAGCCTTGGTGGGGGGGTGGGGCGAAGTTGGTCCGCCGGACTCGAATGGGGCCAAACTTTGCGAGCGGCCGTCCGTGTGCCCGCGGGATGCCCCGGGCACAGCCGCGCCCAAAAACGACCGCCCGAAGGCCCCCGTCCCAAAACCCCTGCGGAAAATGGCCAAACGAGGGGTGTGCTATAGCGTTGGTGGGGGGGTGGGGCGAAGTTGGTCCGCCGGACTCGGAATGGGGCCAAACTTTGCTAGCGGCCTCCTTGTGCCCTTGGATACCCCGGGCACAGCCTTGCCCAAAAACGACGCACCGAAGGCCCCCGTCTCAAAAACCCCAGCGGAAAATGGCCCAACGAGGGGTGTGCTTTAGCCTTGGTGGGGGGTGGGGCGAAGTTGGTCCGCCGGACTCGGAATGGGGCCAAACTTTGCGAGCGGCCTCCTGTGTGCCCGCGGGATGCCCCGGGCACAGCCGCGCCCAAAAACGACCGCCCGAAGGCCCCCGTCCCAAAACCCCTGCGGAAAATGGCCCAAACGAGGGGTGTGCTATAGCCTTGGTGGGGGGGTGGGGCGAAGTTGGTCCGCCGGTCTCGGAATGGGGCCAATATTTGCGAGCAGCCTCCGTGTGCCCGCGGGATGTCCCGGGCACAGCCGCGCCCAAAAATGAGCGCCCGAAGGCCCCCATCCCAAAACCGCCTAGCGGAAAAGGGCCAAAACTGGGGGTGGGCTATAGCCTTGGTGGGGGGGTGGGGCGAAGTTGGTCCGCCGGACTCGGAATGGAGCCAGACTTTGCGAGCGGCCTCCGTGTGCCCGCCGCATGCCCCGGCCACAGCCGCGCCCAAAAACGACCGCCCGAAGGCCCCCGTCCCAAAACCCGCCAGCGGAAAAGAGCCAAAACGGGAGGTGGGCTATAGCCTTGGTGGGGGGGTGGGGCTACGTTGGTCCGCCGGACTCGGAACGGGGCCAAACTTTGTGAGCGGCCTCCATGTGCCCGCTGGATGCCCCGGGCACAGCCGCGCCCAAAAACGACCGCCCGAAGGCCCCCGTCCCAAAACCCCCTGCAGAAATTGGCCCGAACGAGGGGTGTGCTATAGCCTTGGTGGGGGGGTGGGGCGAAGTTGGTCCGCCGGACTCGGAATGGGGCCTAACTTTGCGAGCGGCCTCCTTGTGCCCGTGGGATGCCCCGGGCACAGCCGCGCCCAAAAACAACCTCCCGAAGGCCCCGTCCCAAAACCCCCTGCGGAAAATGGCCCAAACGAGGGGTGTGCTATAGCCTTGGTGCGGGGGTGGGGCGAAGTTGGTCCGCCGGACTCGGAATGGGGCCAAACTTTGCGAGCGGCCTCCGTGTGCCCGCGGGATACCCCGGGCACAGCCGCGCCCAAAAACGAACGCCCGAAGGCCCCCGTCCCAAAACCGCCCAGCGGAAAAGGGCCAAAACGGGGGGTGGGCTATAGCCTTGGTGGGGGGGTGGGGCGAAGTTGGTCCGCCGGACTCAGAATGGGCCAAACTTTGCGAGCGGCCTCCGTGTGCCCGCGGGATGCCCCGGGCACAGCCACGCCCAAAAACAACCGCCCGAAGGCCCCCGTCCCAAAACCGCCCAGCGGAAAAGAGCCAAAACGGGAGGTGGGCTATAGCCTTGGTGGGGGGGTGGGGCGAAGTTGGTCCGCCGGACTCGGAATGTGGCCAAAATTTGCGAGCGGCCTCCATGTGCCCGCGGGATGCCCCGGGCACAGCCGTGCCCAAAAACGAGCGCCCGAAGGCCCCCGTCCCAAAACTGCCCTGCGGAAGTGGGCCAAAACGGGGGGTGGGCTATAGCCTTGGTGGCGGGGTGGGCCGAAGTTGGTCCGCCGGACTCGGAATGCGGCCAAACTTTGCGAGCGGCCTCCGTGTGCCCGCGGGATGCCCCGGGCACAGCCGCGCCCACAAACGACCGCCCGAAGTCCGGCGTCCCAAAACCCCCAGCGAAAAATGGCCAAAACGGGGGGTGGGCTATAGCCTTGGTGGGGGGGGTGGGGCGAAGTTGGTCCGCCGGACTCGGAATGGGGCCAAAACTTTGCGAGCAGCCTCCGTCTGCCTGCGGGATACCCCGGGCGCAGGCGCGGCCAAAAACGACCGCCCGAAGTCCCGGCGTCCCAAAACCCCCTGGCGGAAAATGGCCCATACGAGGGGTGTGGCTATAAGCCTTGTGGGGGGGGGTGGGGCGAAATTGTTCCGCCGGACTCGAAATGGGCCAAGAGTTTGGCGAGCGGCCTCCGTTTTCCCGCGGGATGGCCCCGGGCACAGCCATGCCCAAAACAACCACCCGAAGGCCCCCGTCCCAAAAACCGCCCAGCGGAAAAGGCCAAAACGGGGGGTGGGCTATAGCCTTGGTTGCGGGGGTGGGGCGAAGTTGGTGCGCCGCTTGACTTGGGTGGACCAAACTTGTGAGCGGCCTCCGTGTGCCCGAAGGATGTCCCGGACCAGCCACGCCCACAAACGACAGGCCCGAAGTCCTGCGTCCCAAACCCCAATGCGGAAAATGGCCAAAACGGGGGTGGGCTATAGCCTTGGTGGGGGGGTGGGGCGAAGTTGGTCCGCCGGACTCGGAATGGGGCCAAACTTTGCGAGCGGCCTCCGTGTGCCCGCGGGATTCCCCGGGCACAGCCGTACCCAAAAACAACCGCCCGAAGTCCCCGTCCCAAAACCCCCTGCGGAAAAAGGCCAAAACGGGGGGTGGGCTATAGCCTTGGTGGGGGGGTGGGGCGAAGTTGGTCCGCCGGACTCGGAATGGGGCCAAACTTTGCGAGCGGCCTCCGTGTGCCCGCGGGATGCCCCGGGCACAGCCGCGCCCAAAAACGACGCCCGAAGGCCCCGTCCCAAAACCGCCCAGCGGAAAAGGGCCAAACTGGGGGTGGGCTATAGCCTTGGTGGGGGGGGTGGGGCGAAGTTGGTCCGCCGGACTCGGAATGGGGCCAAACTTTGCGAGCGGCCTCCGTGTGCCCGCGGGATGCCCCGGGCACAGCCGCGCCCAAAAACGACGTCCGAAGGCCCCCGTCCCAAAACCCTCTGCGGAAAATGGCCCAAACGAGGGGTGTGCTATAGCCTTGGTGGGGGGTGGGGCGAAGTTGGTCCGCCGGACTCGGAATGGGGCCAAACTTTGCGAGCGGCCTCCGTGTCCCGCGGGATGCCCCGGGCACAGCCGCACCCAAAAACGAGCGCCCGAAGGCCCCCGTCCCAGAACCGCCCAGCGAAAAAGGGCCAAAACGGGGGGTGGACTATAGCCTTGGTGGGAGGGTGGGGCGAAGTTTTTCCGCCGGACTCGGAATGGGGCCAAACTTTGCAAGCGGCCTCCGTGTCCCGCGGGATGCCCCGGGCACAGCCCGTCCCAAAAACGAGCGCCCGAAGGCCCCCGTCCAAAAACCGCCCAGCGGAAAAGGGCCAAAACGGGGGGTGGGCTATAGCCTTGGTGGGGGGGTGGGGCGAAGTTGGTCCGCCGGATTCGGAATGGGGCCAAACTTTGCGAGCGGCCTCCGTGTGCCAGCGGGATGCCCCGGGCACAGCCACGCCCAAAAATGACCGCCCAAAGGCCCCCGTCCCAAAACCCCCTGCGGAAAATGGCCCAAACGAGGCGTGTACTATAGCCTTGGTGGGGGGGTGGGGCGAAGTTGGTCCGCCGGACTCGGAATGGGGCCAAACTTTGCGAGCGGTCTCCGTGTCCCGCGGGATGCCCCGGGCACAGCCACACCCAAAAACGAGCGCCCGAAGGCCCCCGTCCCTAAGCCGCCCAGCGAAAAAGGGCCAAAACGGGGGGTGGACTATAGCCTTGGTGGGGGGGTGGGGAGAAGTTTGTCCGCCGGACTCGGAATGGGGCCAAACTTTGCGAGCGGCCTCCGTGTCCCGCGGGATGCCCCGGGCACAGCCACACCCAAAAACGAGCGCCCGAAGGCCCCCGTCCCAGAACCGCCCATCGAAAAGGGGTCAAAACGGGGGGTGGACTATAGGCTTGGTGGGGGGGTGGGGCGAAGTTTGTCCGCCGGACTCGGAATGGGGCCAAACTTTGCAAGCGGCCTCCGTGTGACCGCGGGATGTCCCGGGCACAGCCGCGCCCAAAAACGCCGTCCGAAGGCCCCCGTCCCAAAACCCCCTGCGGAAAATGGCCCAAACGTGGGGTGTGCTATAGCCTTGGTGGGGGGGTGGGGCGAAGTTGGTCCGCCGGGCTCGGAATGGGGCCAAACTTTGCGAGCGGCCACCGTGTGCCCGCGGGATGCCCCGGGCCTAGCCGCGCCCAAAAACGAGCGCCCGAAGTCCCCCATCCCAAAACCGCCCAGCGGAAAAGGGCCAAAACGGGGGGTGGGCTATAGCCTTGGTGGGGGGGTGGGGCGAAGTTGGTCCGCCGGACTCGGAATGGGGCCAAACTTTGCGAGCGGCCTCCGTGTGCCCGCTGGATGCCCCGGGCACAGCCACGCCCAAAAGAGACCGCCCGAAGGCCCCCGTCCAAAACCCCAGCGGAAAATGGCCCAAACGAGGGGTGTACTATAGCCTCTGTGGGGGGGTGGGGCAAAGTTGGTCCGCCGGACTCGGAATGGGGCCAAACTTTGCGAGCGGCCACCGTGTGCCCGCGGGATGCCCCGGGCGCAGCCGCACCCAAAAACGAGCGCCCGAAGGCCCCCGTCCCAAAACCACCCAGCCAAAAAGGGCCCAAACGGGGGGTGTGCTATAGCCTTGGTGGGGGGTGGGGTGAAGCTGGTCCGCCGGACTCGGAATGGGGCCAAACTTTGCGAACGGCCTCCGTGTGCGCGCGGGATGCCCCGTGCACAGCCCGTCCCAAAAACGAGCGCCCGAAGGCCCCCGTCCCAAACCGCCCAGCGGAAAAGGGCCAAAACGGGGGGTGGGCTATAGCCTTGGTGGGGGGGTGGGGCGAAGTTGGTCCGCCGGACTCGGAATGGGGCCAAACTTTGCGAGCGGCCTCCATGTGACCGCGGGATGCCCCGGGCACAGCCGCGCCCAAAAACGACCGCCCGCAGGCCCCCGTCCCAAAACCCTCTGCGGAAAATGGGCCAAACGAGGGGTGTGCTATAGCCTTGGTGGGGGGTGGGGCGAAGTTGGTCCGCCGGACTCGGAATGGGGCCAAACTTTGCGAGCGGCCTCCGTGTGCCCGCGTGGTGCCCCGGGCACAGCCGCACCAAAAAACGAGCACCCGAAGGCCCCTGTCCCAGAACCGCCCAGCGGAAAAGGGCCAATACGGGGGGTGGGCTATAGCCTTGGTGGGGGGGTGGGGCGAAGTTGGTCCGCCGGACTCGGAATGGGGACAAATTTTGCGAGCGGCCTCCGTTGACCGTGGGATGCCACGGGCACAGCCGCGCCCAAAAACGACCGCCTGAAGGCCCCCGTCCCAAAACCCCCTGCGGAAAATGGCCCAAACGAGGGGTGTGCTATAGCCTTGGTGGGGGGGTGGGGCGAAGCTGGTCCGCCGGACTCGGAATGGGGCCAAACTGTGCGAGCGGCCTCCGTGTGCCCGCGGGATGCCCCGGGCACAGCCCGTCCCAAAAACGAGCGCCCGAAGGCCCCTGTCCCAAAACCGCCCAGCGGAAAAGGGCCAAAACGGGGGGTGGGCTATAGCCTTGGTGGGGGGGTGGGGCGAAGGTGGTCCGCCGGACTCGGAATGGGGCCAAACTTTGCGAGCGGCCTCCGTGTGCCTGCGTGATGCCCCGGGCACTGCCGCGCCCACAAACGACCACCTGAAGGACCCCGTCCCAAAAAGCCCTGCGGAAAATGGCCCAAACGAGGCGTGTGCTATAGCCTCGGTGGGGGGGTGGGGCGAAGTTGGTCCGCCGGACTCGGAATGGGGCCAAACTTTGCGAGCGGCCTCCGTGTGCTAACCGGATGCCCCGGGCACAGCCGCGCCCAAAAACGACCGCCCAAAGGCCCCCGTCCCAAAACCCCCTGCGGAAAATGGCCCAAACGAGGGGTGTGCTATAGCCTTGGTGGGGGGGTGGGGCGAAGTTGGTCCGCCGGACTCGGACTGGGGCCAAACTTTGCGAGCGGCCTCCTTGCGCCCGCGGGATACCCCGGGCACAGCCGCGCCCAAAAACGACCTCCCGAAGGCCCCCGTCCCAAAACCCCCTGCGGAAAATGGCCCAAACGAGGGGTGTGCTATAGCCTTGGTGGGGGGGTGGGGCGAAGTTGGTCCGCCGTACTCGGAAAGGGGCCAAACTTTACGAGCGGCCTTCTTGTGCCCGTGGGATGCCCCGGGCACAGCCGCGCCCAAAAACAACCTCCCGAAGGCCCCCGTCCCAAAACCCCCTGCGGAAAATGGCCCAAACGAGGGGTGTGCTATAGCCTTGGTGGGGGGGTGGGGCGAAGTTGGTCTGCCGGACTCGGAATGGGGCCAAACTTTGCGAGCGGCCTCCGTTTAACCACAGGATGCTCCGGGCACAGCCGTGCCCGAAAACGACCGCCCGAAGGCCCCCTCCCAAAACCCCCTGCGGAAAATGGCCCAAACGAGGGATGTGCTATAGCGTTGGTGGGGGGGGGGGTGGGGCGAAGTTGGTCCGCCGGACTCGGAATGGGGCCAAACTTTGCGAACGGCCTCCGTGTGCGCGCGGGATGCCCCGTGCACAGCCCGTCCCAAAAACGAGCGCCCGAAGGCCCCCGTCCCAAAACCGCCCAGCGGAAAAGGGCCAAAACGGGGGGTGGGCTTTAGCCTTGGTGGGGGGGTGGGGCGAAGTTGGTCCGCCGGACTCGGAATGGGGCCAAACTTTGCGAGCGGCCTCCATGTGACCGCGGGATGCCCCGGGCACAGCCGCGCCCAAAAACGACCGCCCGCAGGCCCCCGTCCCAAAACCCTCTGCGGAAAATGGCCCAAACGAGGGGTGTGCTATAGCGTTGGTGGGGGGGTGGGGCGAAGTTGGTCCGGCGGACTCGGAATGGGGCTAAACTTTGCGAGCGGCCTCCTTGTGCCCGCAGGATGCGCCGGGCACAGCCGCGCCCAAAAACGACCGCCCGATGGCGCCCGTCCCAAAACCCCCTGCGGAAAATGGTCCAAACGAAGGGTGTGCTATAGCCTTGGTGGGGGGGTGGGGCGAAGTTGGTCCGCCGGACTCCGAATGGGGCCAAACTTGGCGATCGGCCGTCGTGTGCCCGCGGGATGCCACGGGCACAGCCGCGCCCAAAAACGACCGCCCGAAGGCCCCCTCCCAAAACCCCTGCGGAAAATGGCCCAAACGAGGGGTGTGCTATAGCGTTGGTGGGGGGGTGGGGCGAAGTTGGTCCGCCGGACTCGGAATGGGGCCAAACTTTGCGAGCGGCCTCCTTGTGCCCGTGGGATACCACGGGCACAGCCTTGCCCAAAAACGACCGCCCGAAGGCCCCCGTCTCAAAACCCCCAGCGGAAAATGACCCAAATGAGGGGTGTGCTATAGCCTTGGTGGGGGGGTGGGGCGAAGTTGGTCCGCCGGACTCGGAATGGGGACAAATTTTGCGAGCGGCCTCTGTGTGCCCGCGGGATGCCCCGGGCACCGCCGCGCCCAAAAACCGACCGCCCGAAGGCCCCAGTCCCAAAACCACCCAGCGGAAAAGGGCCCAACATGGGGGGTGGGCTATAGCCTTGGTGGGGGGGGGGGGGGGGCGAAGTTGGTCCGCCGTACTCGGAATGGGGCCAAACTTTGCGAGCGGCCTCCGTCTGCCCGCGGGATGCCCCGGGCACAGTCCCGCCCAAAAACGACCGCCCGAAGTCCGGCGTCCCAAAACCCCCTGCGGAAAATGGCCCAAACGAGGGGTGTGCTATAGCGTTGGTGGGGGGGTGGGGCGAAGTTGGTCCGCCGGACTCGGAATGGGGCCAAACTTTGCGAGCGGCCTCCTTGTGCCCGTGGGATACCACGGGCACAGCCTTGCCCAAAAACGACCGCCCGAAGGCCCCCGTCTCAAAACCCCCAGCGGAAAATGACCCAAATGAGGGGTGTGCTATAGCCTTGGTGGGGGGGTGGGGCGAAGTTGGTCCGCCGGACTCGGAATGGGGACAAATTTTGCGAGCGGCCTCCGTGTGCCCGCGGGATGCCCCGGGCACAGCCGCGCCCAAAAACGACCGCCCGAAGGCCCCAGTCCCAAAACCACCCAGCGGAAAAGGGCCAACATGGGGGGTGGGCTATAGCCTTGGTGCGGGGGGGAGGGGGGGGGCGAAGTTGGTCCGCCGTACTCGGAATGGGGCCAAACTTTGCGAGCGGCCTCCGTCTGCCCGCGGGATGCCCCGGGCACAGTCCCGCCCAAAAACGACCGCCCGAAGTCCGGCGTCCCAAAACCCCTGCGGAAAGGGCCAAAACGGGGGTGGGCTATAACCTTGGTGGGGGGGTGGGGCGAAGTTGATCCCCCCGACTCGGAATGGGGCCAAACGTTGCATGTGGCCTCCGTCTGACCGCAGGATGCCCCGGGCACATCCACGTGCAAAACTGACCGCACGAAGGCCCCCGTCCGAAAACCCCCTGCGGAAAAGGGCCCAAACGGGGGGTGTGCTATAGCCTTGGTGGGGAGGTGGGGCGAAGTTGGTCCGCCGGACTCGGAATGGGGCCAAACTTTGCGAGCGGCCTCCGTGTTCCCGCGGGATGCCCCGGGCAGAGCCGCGACCAAAAACGACCGCCCGAAGTCCGGCGTCCCAAAACCCCCTGCTGGAAAAAGGGCCAAAACGAGGGGTGGGCTATAGCCTTTGTGGGGGGGGTGGGGCGAAGTTGGTCCGCCGGACTCGGAATGGGTCCAAACTTTGCGAGCGGCCTCAGTGTGCCCGCTGGATGCCCGGGCACAGCCGCGCCCAAAAACGAGCGCCCGAAGGCCCCAGTCCCAAAACCACCCAGCGGAAAGGGCCAACATGGGGGGTGGGCTATAGCCTTGGTGCGGGGGGGGGGGGCGAAGTTGGTCCGCCGGACTCGGAATGGGCCAACTTTGCGAGCGGCCTCCGTCTGCCGCGGGATGCCCCGGGCACAGTCCCGCCCAAAAACGACGCCCCGAAGTCCCGCGTCCCAAAACCGCCCAGCGGAAAAGGGCCAAACGGGGGGTGGGCTATAGCCTTGGTGGGGGGTGGGGCGAAGTTGATCCACCCGACTCGGAATGGGCCAAACGTTGCATGTGGCCTCCGTCTGCCCGCGGATGCCCCGGGCACAAGCCACGCGCCAAAAATGACCGCACGAACGCCCCCGTCCGAAAACCCCTGCGGAAAATGGCCCAAACGGGGGGTGTGCTATAGCCTTGGTGGGGGGTGGGGCGAAGTTGGTCCGCTGGACTCGGAATGGGCCAAACTTTGCTAGCGGCCTCCGTGTGCCGCGGGATGCCCGGGCACAGCCGCGAACCAAAAACGACCGCCCGAAGTCCGGCGTCCCAAAACCCCCTGCGGAAAATGGCCCATACGAGGGTGTGCTATAGCCTTTGTGGGGGGGGGGGTGGGGCGAAGTTGTTCCGCCGGACTTGGAATGGGTCCAAACTTTGGGAGCGTCCTCTGTGTGCCCGCGGGATGCCCCGGCACAGCCGCGCCCAAAAACGACACAGCTCGAAGGCCCCAGTCCAAAACCACCCAGCGGAAAAGGGCCAACATGGGGGTGGGCTATAGCCTTGGTGGGGGGGAGGGGGGGGCGAAGTTGGTCCGCCGGACTCGGAATGGGGCCAAACTTTGCTAGCGGCCTCCGTGTGCCCGTGGGATGACCCGGGCACAGCCGTGCCCAAAAACGATCTCCCGAAGGCCGCCGTCCCAAAACCCCCTGCGGAAAAGGGCCAAAACGGGGGGTGGGCTATAGCCTTGGTGGGGGGTGGGCGAAGCTGGTCCGCCAGACTCGGAATGGTGCCAACTTTCGAGCGGCCTCCGTGTGCCCGCGGGATTCCCCGGGCACTGCCGCGCCCAAAAACGATCGCCCAAGTCGGCGTCCCAAAACCCCTTGCGGAAATGGCCCAAAACGGGAGGTGGGCTATAGCCTGGTGGGGGGGTGGGGCGAAGCTTGTCCGCCGGACTCGCAATGGGGCCAAACTTGTGAGCGGCCTCCGTGTGCCCGCAAGATACCCGGGCGCAGCCGCGCCCAAAAATGACCGCCGAAGTCCGGCGTCCCAAAACCCCCTGCGGAAAAGGCCCATACGATGGGTGTGCTATAGCCTTTGTGGGTGGGGGGGTGGGGCGAAGTTTGTCCGCCGGACTCGGAATGGGCCAAACTTTTCGAGCGGCCTCCGTGTGCCCGCGGGATGCCCCGGGCTAAGCCGCGCCACAAACGACCGCCCGAAGGCCCCCGTCCCAAAACCGCCCATCGGAAAAGGGCCAAAACGGGGGGTGGGCTATAGCCTTGGTGCGGGGGTGAGGCGAAGTTGGTCCGCCGGACTCGGAATGGGGCCAAACTTTGCGAGCGGCCTCCGTCTGCCCGCGGGATGCCCCGGGCACAGTCCCGCCCAAAAAACGACCGCCCGAAGTCCGGCGTCCCAAAACCCCCTGCGGAAAAGGGCCAAAACGGGGGTGGGCTATAACCTTGGTGGGGGGGTGGGGCGAAGTTGATCCCCCGGACTCGGAATGGGGCCAAACGTTGCAAGTGGCCTCCGTCTGCCCGCGGGATGCCCGGGCACAGCCGCGCCAAATACGACCGCCCGAAGGCCCCCGTCCCAAAACCCCCTGCGGAAAATGGCCCAAACGAGGGGTGTGCTATAGCCTTGGTGGGGGGTGGGCGAAGTTGGTCCGCCGGACTCGGAATGGGGCCAAAATTTGCGAGCGGCCTCCGTGTGCCCGCGGGATGCCCCGGGCACAGCCGCGCCCAAAAACAACCGCCCGAAGGCCCCCGTCCCAAACCACCCTGCGGAAAATGGCCCAAACGAGGGGTGGGCTATAGCCTTGGTGGGGGGGGTGGGGCGAAGTTGGTCCGCCGGACTCGGAATGGGGCCAAACTTTGCGAGCAGCCTCCGTGTGCCCGTGGGATGCCCCGGGCACAGCCGCGCCCAAAAACGACCGCCCGAAGCCCCAGTCCCAAAACCCCCTGCGGAAAAGGGCCAAACTGGGGGTGGCTATAGCCTTGGTGGGGGGGTGGGGTGAAGTTGGTCGCCGGACTCGGAATGGGGCCAAACTTTGCTAGCGGCCTCCGTGTGCCCGTGGGATGCCCAGGCACAGCCGTGCCCCAAAACGATCTCCCGAAGGCCGCCGTCCCAAAACCCCTGCGGAAAAGGGCCAAAACGGGGGGTGGGCTATAGCCTTGGTGGGGGGGTGGGGAGAAGCTGGTCCGCCAGACTCGGAATGGTGCCAAACTTTGCGAGCGGCCTCCGTGTGCCCGCGGGATGCCCCGGGCACTGCCGCGCCCAAAAAACGATCGCCCAAAGTCCGGCGTCCCAAAACCCCCTGCGGAAAATGGCCAAAACGGGAGGTGGGCTATAGCCTTGGTGGGGGGGTGGGGCGAAGCTTGTCCGCCGGACTCGGAATGGGGCCAAACTTTGTGAGCGGCCTCCATGTGCCCGCAGGATACCCCGGGCGCAGCCGCGCCCAAAAATGACCGCCCGAAGTCCGGTGCCCAAAAACCCCCTGCGGAAAACGGCCCATACGATGGGTATGCTATAGCCTTTGTGGGGGGGGGGGGGTGGGGCGAAGTTTATCCGCCGGACTCGGCATGGGCCCAAAATTTTCGAGCGGCCTCCGTGTGCCCGCGGGATGCCCCGGGCAAAGCCGCGCCCACAAACGACCGCCCGAGGCCCCCGTCCCAAAACCGCCCATCGGAAAAGGGCCAAAACGGGGGGTGGGCTATAGCCTTGGTGCGGGGTGGGGCGAAGTTGGTCCGCCGTACTCGGAATGGGCCAAACTTTGCGAGCGGCCTCCGTGTGCCCGTGGATGCCCTGGGCACAGCGGCGCCCAAAACGAGCGCCCGAAGGCCCCCGTCCCAAAACCGCCGAGCGGAAAAAGGCCAAAACGGGTGGTGGGCTATAGCCTTTTGGAGGGGTGGGGCGAAGTTGGTCCGCCGTACTCGGAAAGGGGCCAAACTTTGCCAGCGGCCTCCGTGTGCCCGCGGGATGCCCCGGGCACACCCGCCCCCAAAAACGACCCGCGAAGGCCTCATCCCAAAACCGCCCAGCGGAAAAGGGCCAAAACGGGGGTG
Organism: Citrus trifoliata; assembly: GCA_018350135.1. Lineage (NCBI taxonomy): Eukaryota > Viridiplantae > Streptophyta > Magnoliopsida > Sapindales > Rutaceae > Citrus > Citrus trifoliata. Next base: position 12,983 of record VKKW01000523.1, on the reverse strand, counting down.
TGCTATAGCCTTGGGGGGGGGTGGGCGAAGTTGGTCCGCCGGACTCGGAATGGTGCCAAACTTTGCGAGCGGCCTCCGTTTGCCCGCGGGATGCCCCGGGCACAGCCGCGCCCAAAAACGACCGCCCGAAGGCCCCCGTCCCAAAACCGCCCAGCGGAAAAGGGCCAAACGGGGGGTGGGCTATAGCCTTTGGGGCGGGGGTGGCGGCGAAGTTGGTCCGCCGGACTCAGAATGGGGCCCAAACTTTGCGAGCGGCCTCCGTGTGCCCGCGGGATGCCCCGGGCACAGCCGCGCCAAAAACGAGCGCCCGAAGGCACCCGTCCCAAACCCCTGCGGAAAAATGCCAAAACGGGGGGTGGGCTATAGCCTTGGTGGGGGGGGTGGGGCGAAGTTGGTCCGCCGGACTCGGAATGGGCCAAAACTTGCGAGCGGCCTCCGTGTGCCCGCGGGATGCCCCGGGCACAGCCGCGCCCAAAAACTGACCGCCCGAAGGCCCCCGTCCCAAAACCGCCCAGCGGAAAAGGGCCAAAACGGGGGGGTGGGCTATAGCCTTGGTGGGGGGAGTGGCGAAGTTTGTCCGCCGGACTCGGAATGGGGCCAAACTTTGCGAGCGGCCTCCGTGTGCCCGCGGATGCCCCGGGAACAGCCGCGCCCAAAAATTAGCGCCCGAAGGCCCCGTCCCAAAACCGCCCAGCCGAAAAGGGCCAAAACGGGGGGTCGGCTATAGTCTTGGTGGGGGGGTGGGGCGAAGTTGGTCCGCCGGACTCGGAATGGGGCCAAACTTTGCGAGCGGCCTCCGTGTGCCCGCGGGATGCCCCGGGCACAGACGCGCCCAAAATCGAGCGCCGGAAGGCCCCCGTCCCATAACCCCCAGCGGAAAAGGGCCAAACGGGGGGGTGGGCTATAGCCCTGGTGGGGGCGTGGCGAAGTTTGTCCGCCGGACTCGGAATGGGGACAAACTTTGCGAGCGGCCTCCGTGTGCCAGCGGGATGCCCGGGTACAGCCGCGTCCACAAACGACCGCCCGAAGTCCGGCGTCCCAAGCCCCCTGCGGAAAATGGCCCATACGAGGGGTGTGCTATAGCCTTTGTGGGGGCGGGGGGGTGGGGCGAAGTTGGTCCGCCGTACTCGGAACGGGGCCAAACTTTGCGAGCGGCCTCTGTGTTCCCGCGGGATGCCCCGGCCACAGCCGCGCCCAAAACGACCGCCCGATGGCCCCGTCCCAAAACCGCCCAGCGGAAAAGGGCCAAAACGGGGGTGGGCTATAGCCTTGGTGGGGGGGTGGGGCGAAGTTGGTCCGCCGGACTCGGAATGGGGCCAAACTTTGCGAGCGGCCTCCGTGTGCCCGCGGGATGCCCCGGGCACAGCCGCGCCCAAAATCGAGCGCCGGAAGGCCCCCGTCCCATAACCGCCCAGCGGAAAAGGGCCCAAACGGTGGGTGGGCTATAGCCTTGGTGGGGGGGTGGGGCGAAGTTGGTCCGCCGGACTCGGAATGGGGACAAACTTGCGAGCGGCCTCCGTGTGCCAGCGGGATGCCCCGGGCACAGCCTTGTCCACAAACGACCGCCCGAAGTCCGGCGTCCCAAAGCCCCCTGCGGAAAATGGCCCATATGAGGGGTGTGCTATAGCCTTTGTGGGGGGGGGGTGGGGCGAAGTTGGTCCGCCGTACTCGGAACGGGGCCAAACTTTGCGAGCGGCCTCCGTGTTCCAGCGGGATGCCCCGGCCACAGCCGCGCCCAAAACGACCGCCCGATGGCCCCCATCCCAAAACCGCCCAGCGGAAAAGGGCCAAAACGGGGGGTGGGCTATAGCCTTGGTGGGGGGGTGGGGCGAAGTTGGTCTGCCGGACTCGGAATGGAGCCAAACTTTGCGAGCAGCCTCCCTGTGCGCGCGGGATGCCCCGGGCACAGCCGCGCCCGCAAACGACCGCCGAAGTCCGGCGTCCCAAAACCCCCAGCGAAAAATGGCCAAAACGGGGGGTGGGCTATAGCCTTGGTGGGGGGGTGGGGCGAAGTTGGTCCGCCGGACTCGGAATGGGGCCAAACTTTGCGAGCAGCCTCCGTCTGCCTGCGGGATACCCCGGGCGCAGCGCGCCCAAAAACGACCCGCCCGAAGTCCGGCGTCCCAAAACCCCCTGCGGAAAATGGCCCATACGAGGGTGTGCTATAGCCTTTGTGGGGGGGGGGGGTGGGGCGAAATTGTCCGCCGGACTCGAAATGGGCCCAAATTTGGCGAGCGGCCTCCCGTGTGCCCGCGGGATGCCCGGGCACAGCCCTGCCCAAAAACAACCACCCGAAGGCCCCGTCCCAAAACCGCCCAGCGGAAAAGGGCCAAAACGGGGGGTGGGCTATAGCCTTGGTGCGGGGGTGGGGCGAAGTTGGTGCGCGGACTTGGAGTGGGACCAAACTTGTGAGCGGCCTCCGTGTGCCCGCAGGATGTCCCGGACACAGACACGCCCACAAACGACAGGCCCGAAGTCCTGCGTCCCAAAACCCCATGCGGAAAATGGCCAAAACGGGGGGTGGGCTATAGCCTTGGTGGGGGGGTGGGGCGAAGTTGGTCCGCCGGACTCGGAATTGGGCCAAACTTTGCGAGCGGCCTCCGTGTGCCCGCGGGATGCCCGGGCACAGCCGTACACACAAACAACCGCCCGAAGTCCGGCGTCCCAAAACCCCCTGCGGAAAAAGGCCAAAACGGGGGGTGGGCTTTAGCCTATGTGGGGGGGTGGGCGAAGTTGGTCCGCCGGACTCGGAATGGGGCCAAACTTTGCGAATCGGCCTCCGTCTGCCCGCGGGATACCCCGGGCACAGCCGCGCCCAAAAATGACGGCCCGAAGGCCCCAGTCCCAAAACCACCAGCGGAAAAGGGCCAACATGGGGGTGGGCTATAGCCTTGGTGCGGGGGGGGGGGGGGCGAAGTTGGTCCGCCGGACTCGGAATGGGGCCAAACTTTGCGAGCGGCCTCCGTGTGCCCGCGGGATGCCCAGGGCACAGCCGCGCCCAAAAACGACGTCCGAAGGCCCCGTCCCAAAACCCTCTGCGGAAAATGGCCCAAACGAGGGGTGTGCTATAGCCTTGGTGGGGGGGTGGGGCGAAGTTGGTCCGCCGGACTCGGAATGGGGCCAAACTTTGCGAGCGGCCTCCGTGTCCCGCGGGATGCCCCGGGCACAGCCACACCCAAAACGAGCGCCCGAAGGCCCCCGTCCCAGAACCGCCCAGCGAAAAAGGGCCAAAACGGGGGGTGGACTATAGCCTTGGTGGGGGGGTGGGGCGAAGTTTGTCCGCCGGACTCGGAATGGGGCCAAACTTTGCAAGCGGCCTCCGTGTCCCGCGGGATGCCCCGGGCACAGCCCGTCCCAAAAACGAGCGCCCGAAGGCCCCCGTCCAAAAACCGCCCAGCGGAAAAGGGCCAAAACGGGGGGTGGGCTATAGCCTTGGTGGGGGGTGGGGCGAAGTTGGTCCGCCGGATTCGGAATGGGGCCAAACTTTGCGAGCGGCCTCCGTGTGCCCGCGGGATGCCCCGGGCACAGCCGCCCCAAAACTGACCGCCCAAAGGCCCCCGTCCCAAAACCCCCTGCGGAAAATGGCCCAAACGAGGGGTGTGCTATAGCCTTGGTGGGGGGGTGGGGCGAAGTTGGTCCGCCGGACTCGGAATGGGCCAAACTTTGCGAGCGGCCTCCGTGTGCCCGCGGGATGCCCGGGCACAGCCGCGCCCAAAAACGAGCGCCCGAAGGCCCCCGTCCAAAACCGCCAGCGGAAAAGGGCCAAAACGGGGGGTGGGCTATAGCCTTGGTGGGGGGTGGGGCAGAAGTTGGTCCGCCGGACTCGGAATGGGGCCAAACTTTGCGAGCGGCCTCCGTGTGCCCGCGGGATGCCCCGGGCACAGCCACGCCCAAAAACGAGCGCCCGAAGGCCCCCGTCCCAAAACCGCCAGCGAAAAGGGCCAAAACGGGGGGGGTGGACTATAGGCCTTGGTGGGGGGGTGGGGCGAAGTTTGTCCGCCGGACTCGGAATGGGGCCAAACTTTGCAAGCGGCCTCCGTGTGACCGCGGGATGCCCCGGGCACAGCCGCGCCCAAAAACGCCGTCCGAAGGCCCCCGTCCCAAAACCCCCTGCGGGAAATGGCCCAAACGTGGGGTGTGCTATAGCCTTGGTGGGGGGGTGGGGCGAAGTTGGTCCGCCGGGCTCGGAATGGGGCCAAACTTTGCGAGCGGCCACCGTGTGCCCGCGGGATGCCCCGGGCCTAGCCGCGCCCAAAAACGAGCGCCCGAAGTCCCCCATCCCAAAACCGCCCAGCGGAAAAGGGCCAAAACGGGGGGTGGGCTATAGCCTTGGTGGGGGGGTGGGGCGAAGTTGGTCCGCCGGACTCGGAATGGGACAAACTTTGCGAGCGGCCTCCGTGTGCCCGCTGGATGCCCCGGGCACAGCCACGCCCAAAAGAGACCGCCCGAAGGCCCCCGTCCAAAACCCCAACGGAAAATGGCCCAAACGAGGGGGTGTACTATAGCTCTGTGGGGGGGTGGGGCAAAGTTGGTCCGCCGGACTCGGAATGGCCCAAACTTTGCGAGCGGCCACCGTGTGCCGCGGGATGCCACGGGCGCAGAGTCGCATCCAACAACGAGCGCCCGAAGGCCCGTCCAAAACCACCCAGCCAAAAAGGGCCCAAACGGGGGGTGTGCTATAGCCTTGGTGGGGGGTGGGGTGAAGCTGGTCCGCCGGACTCGGAATGGGGCCAAACTTTGCGAACGGCCTCCGTGTGCGCGCGGGATGCCCGTGCACAGCCCGTCCAAAACGAGCGCCCCGAAGGCCCCCGTTCCCAAACCGCCCAGCGGAAAAGGGCCAAAACGGGGGGTGGGCTATAGCCTTGGTGGGGGGGGTGGGGCGAAGTGGTCCGCCGGACTCGAATGGGGCCAAACTTTGCGAGCGGCCTCCATGTGACCGCGGGATGCCCGGGCACAGCCGCGCCCAAAAACGGACCGCCCGCAGGCCCCCGTCCCAAAACCCTCTGCGGAAAATGGCCCAAACGAGGGGTGTGCTATAGCCTTGGTGGGGGGGTGGGGCGAAGTTGGTCCGCCGGACTCGGAATGGGGCCAAACTTTGCGAGCGGCCTCCGTGTGCCCGCGTGGTGCCCCGGGCACAGCCGCACCCAAAAATGAGCACCCGAAGGCCCCCGTCCCAGAACCGCCCAGCGGAAAAGGGCCAAAACGGGGGGTGGGCTATAGCCTTGGTGGGGGGGGGGGCGAAGTTGGTCCGCCGGACTCGGAATGGGGCCAAATTTTGCGAGCGGCCTCCGTGTGACCGCGGGATGCCACGGGCACAGCCGCGCCCAAAAACGACCGCCTGAAGGCCCCCGTCCCAAAACCCCCTGCGGAAAATGGCCCAAACGAGGGGTGTGCTATAGCCTTGGTGGGGGGTGGGGCGAAGCTGGTCCGCCGGACTCGGAGTGGGGCCAAACTTTGCGAGCGGCCTCCGTGTGCGCGCGGGATGCCCCGGGCACAGCCCGTCCCAAAAACGAGCGCCCGAAGGCCCCCGTCCCAAAACCGCCCAGCGGAAAAGGGCCAAAAACGGGGGTGGGCTATAGCCTTGGTGGGGGGGTGGGGCGAAGGTGGTCCGCCGGACTCGGAATGGGGCCAAACTTTGCGAGCGGCCTCCGTGTGCCTGCGTGATGCCCCGGGCACTGCCGCGCCCACAAACGACCACCTGAAGGACCCCGTCCCAAAAGCCCTGCGGGAAAATGGCCCAAACGAGGGGTGTTTTATAGCCTCGGTGGGGGGGTGGGGCGAGTTGGTCCGCCGGACTCGGAATGGGGCCAAACTTTGCGAGCGGCCTCCGTGTGCTAACCGGATGCCCCGGGCACAGCCGCGCCAAAAAACGACCGCCCAAAGGCCCCCGTCCCAAAACCCCTGCGGAAATGGCCCAAACGAGGGGTGTGCTATAGCCTTGGTGGGGGGGTGGGGCGAAGTTGGTCCGCCGGACTCAGACTGGGGCCAAACTTTGCGAGCGGCCTCCTTGCGCCCGCGGGATACCCCGGGCACAGCCGCGCCCAAAACGGACCTCCCGAAGGCCCCCGTCCCAAAACCCCCTGCGGAAAATGGCCCAAACGAGGGGTGTGCTATAGCCTTGGTGGGGGGGTGGGGCGAAGTTGGTCCGCCGTACTCGGAAGGGGCCAAACTTTACGAGCGGCCTTCTTGTGCCCGTGGATGCCCCGGGCACAGCCGCGCCCAAAAACAACCTCCCGAAGGCCCCGTCCCAAAACCCCCTGCGGAAAATGGCCCAAACGAGGGGTGTGCTATAGCCTTGGTGGGGGGGTGGGGCGAAGTTGGTCTGCCGGACTCGGAATGGGGCCAAACTTTGCGAGCGGCCTCCGTTTAACCACAGGATGCTCCGGGCACAGCCGTGCCCGAAAACGACCGCCCGAAGGCCCCCTCCCAAAACCCCCTGCGGAAAAATGGCCCAAACGAGGGATGTGCTATAGCGTTGGTGGGGGGGGGGTGGGGCGAAGTTGGTCCGCCGGACTCGGAATGGGGCCAAACTTTGCGAACGGCCTCCGTGTGCGCGCGGGATGCCCCGTGCACAGCCGTCCCAAAAACGAGCGCCCGAAGGCCCCCGTCCCAAAACCGCCCAGCGGAAAAGGGCCAAAACGGGGGGTGGGCTTTAGCCTTGGTGGGGGGTGGGCGAAGTTGGTCCACCGGACTCGGAATGGGGCCAAACTTTGCGAGCGGCCTCCATGTGACCGCGGGATGCCCCGGGCACAGCCGCGCCCAAAAACGACCGCCCGCAGGCCCCCGTCCAAAACCCTCTGCGGAAAATGGCCCAAACGAGGGGTGTGCTATAGCGTTGGTGGGGGGGTGGGGCGAAGTTGGTCCGGCGGACTCGGAATGGGGCTAAACTTTGCGAGCGGCCCTCCTTGTGCCCGCAGGATGCGCCGGGCACAGCCGCGCCCAAAACGACCGCCCGATGGCGCCCGTCCCAAAACCCCCTGCGGAAAATGGCCCAAACGAGGGGTGTGCTATAGCCTTGGTGGGGGGGTGGGGCGAAGTTGGTCCGCCGGACTCGGAATGGGGCCAAACTTTGCGAGCGGCCGTCGTGTGCCCGCGGGATGCCACGGGCACAGCCGCGCCCAAAAACGACCGCCCGAAGGCCCCCTCCCAAAACCCCTGCGGAAAATGGCCCAAACGAGGGGTGTGCTATAGCGTTGGTGGGGGGGTGGGGCGAAGTTGGTCCGCCGGACTCGGAATGGGGCCAAACTTTGCGAGCGGCCTCCTTGTGCCGTGGATACCACGGGCACAGCCTTGCCCAAAAACGACCGCCCGAAGGCCCCCGTCTCAAAACCCCCAGCGGAAAATGACCCAAATGAGGGGTGTGCTATAGCCTTGGTGGGGGGGTGGGGCGAAGTTGGTCCGCCGGACTCGGAATGGGTCCAAAATTTGCGAGCGGCCTCTGTGTGCCCGCGGGATACCCCGGTCACCGCCGCACCCAAAAACCACCGCCCGAAGGCCCCCGTCCCAAAACCCCCTGCGGAAAATGGCCCAAACGAGGGGTGTGCTATAGCCTTGGTGGGGGGGTGGGGCGAAGTTGGTCCGCCGGTCTCGGAATGGGGCCAATATTTGCGAGCAGCCTCCGTGTGCCCGCGGGATGTCCCGGGCACAGCCGCGCCCAAAAATGAGCGCCCGAAGGCCCCCATCCCAAAACCGCCTAGCGGAAAAGGGCCAAAACTGGGGGTGGGCTATAGCCTTGGTGGGGGGGTGGGGCGAAGTTGGTCCGCCGACTCGGAATGGAGCCAGACTTTGCGAGCGGCCTCCGTGTGCCCGCCGCATGCCCCGGCCACAGCCGCGCCCAAAAACGACCGCCCGAAGGCCCCCGTCCCAAAACCCGCCAGCGGAAAAGAAGCCAAAACGGGAGGTGGGCTATAGCCTTGGTGGGGGGGTGGGGCTACGTTGGTCCGCCGGACTCGGAACGGGGCCAAACTTGTGAGCGGCTCCATGTGCCCGCTGGATGCCCCGGGCACAGCCGCGCCCAAAAACGACCGCCCGAAGGCCCCCGTCCCAAAACCCCCTGCAGAAATTGGCCCTAACGAGGGGTGTGCCTTATAGCCTTGGTGGGGGGTGGGGCGAAGTTGGTCCGCCGGACTCGGAATGGGGCCAAACTTTGCGAGCGGCCTCCTTGTGCCCGTGGGATGCCCCGGGCACAGCCGCGCCCAAAAACAACCTCCCGAAGGCCCCCGTCCCAAAACCCCCCTGCAGGAAAATGGCCCAAACGAGGGGTGTGCTATAGCCTTGGTGCGGGGGTGGGCGAAGTTGGTCCGCCGGACTCGGAATGGGCCAAACTTTGCGAGCGGCCTCCGTGTGCCCGCGGATTCCCGGGCACAGCCGCGCCCAAAAACGAACGCCCGAAGGCCCCCGTCCCAAAACCGCCAGCGGAAAGGGCCAAAACGGGGGGTGGGCTATAGTCTTGGTGGGGGGTGGGGCGAAGTTGGTCCGCCGGACTCAGAATGGGGCCAAACTTTGCGAGCGGCCTCCGTGTGCTCGCGGGATGCCCCGGGCACAGCCACGCCCAAAAACAACCGCCGAAGTCCCCCGTCCAAAACCGCCCAGCGGAAAAGAGCCAAAACGGGAGGTGGCCTATAGCCTTGGTGGGGGGGTGGGGCGAAGTGGTCCGCCGGACTCGGAATGTGGCCAAAATTTGCGAGCGGCCTCCATGTGCCCGCGGGATGCCCCGGGCACAGCCGTGCCCAAAAACGAGCGCCCGAAGGCCCCCGTCCCAAAACTGCCCTGCGGAAGTGGGCCAAAACGGGGGGTGGGCTATAGCCTTGGTGGCGGGGTGGGGCGAAGTTGGTCCGCCGGACTCGGAATGCGGCCAAACTTGCGAGCGGCCCTCCCTGTGCCCGCGGGATGCCCCGGGCACAGCCGCGCCACAACGACCCCGAAGTCCGGCGTCCCAAAACCCCCAGCGGAAAATGGCCAAAACGGGGGGTGGCTATAGCCTTGGTGGGGGGGTGGGGCGAAGTTGGTCCGCGGAACTCGGAATGGGCCAGACTTTGCGAAGCGGCCTCCTTGCGCCCGCGGGATGCCCCGGGCACCCGCGCTCCAAAAACGACGCCGGATGGCCCCCATCCCAAAACTGCCAGCGGAAAAGGGCCCAAAACGGGGTGTGGGGTCTGCCTTGTTGGGGGGGTGGGGCGAAGTTGGTCGCCGGACTCGGAAGGGGCCAAACTTTGCGAGCTGCCTCCGTGTGGCCCGCGGGATCCCCGCCACAGCCGCTCCCAAAAACGACCTCCCGAAGGCCCCCGTCCCACACCCCAGCGGGGAAAAGTGCCAAAACTGAGGTGGGCTATAGCCTTGGTGGTGGGGTGGGGCAAGTTGGTCCGCAGGCTCGGAACAGGGCCAAAACTTTGGAGCGGGCCTTCCATGGGCCCGCTGGATGCCACGGGCCCACAAGCTGCGCCCAAAAACGACCGCCCGAAGGCCCCGTCCCAAACACCCCTGCGGAAAATGGCCAAAACGGGGGGTGGGCTATAGCCTTGGTGGGGGGTGGGGCGAAGTTGGTCCGCCGGACTCGGAATTGGGCCAAACTCTGCGAGCGGCCTCCGTGTGCCCGCGGGATTCCCCGGGCACAGCCGTACACACAAACAACCGCCCGAAGTCCGGCGTCCCAAAACCCCCTGCGGAAAAAGGCCAAAACGGGGGGTGGGCTTTAGCCTATGTGGGGGGGTGGGGCGAAGTTGGTCCGCCGGACTCGGAATGGGGCCAAACTTTGCGAATGGCCTCCGTCTGCCCGCGGGATACCCCGGGCACAGCCGCGCCCAAAAATGACGGCCCGAAGGCCCCAGTCCCAAAACCACCCAGCGGAAAAGGGCCAACATGGGGGGTGGGCTATAGCCTTGGTGCGGGGGGGGGGGGGGGGCGAAGTTGGTCCGCCGGACTCGGAATGGGGCCAAACTTTGCCAGCGGCCTCCGTGTGCCCGCGGGATGCCCAGGGCACAGCCGCGCCCAAAAACGACGTCCCGAAGGCCCCCGTCCCAAAACCCTCCTGCGGACAATGGCCCAAACGAGGGGTGTGCTAAGCCTTGGTGGGGGGGTGGGGCGAAGTTGGTCCGCCGTACTCGGAATGGGGCCAAACTTTGCGAGCGGCCTCCGTGTGCCCGCGGGATGCCCCGGGCACAGCCGCGCCCAAAAACGAAGCGCCCGAAGGCCCCAGTCCCAAAACCGCCAGCGAAAAGGGCCAAAACGGGGGTGGGCTATAGCCTTGGTGGGGGGTGGGGCGAAGTTGGTCCGCCGGACTCGGAATGGGGCCAAACTTTGCAAGCGGCCTCCGTGTCCCGCGGGATGCCCCGGCACAGCCGCGCCCAAAACGACCGCCCGAAGGCCCCCGTCCCAAAACCCCCCAGCGGAAAAGGGCCAAAACGGGGGGTGGGCTATAGCCTTGGTGGGGGGGTGGGGCGAAGTTGGTCCGCCGGACTCGGAATGGGGCCAAACTTTGCGAGCGGCCTCCGTGTGCCGCTGGATGCCCCGGGCACAGCCACGCACAAAAACGACCGCCCAAAGGCCCCCGTCCCAAAACCCCCTGCGGAAAATGGCCCAAACGAGGGTGTACTATAGCCTTGGTGGGGGGGTGGGGCGAAGTTGGTCCGCCGGACTCGGAATGGGGCCAAACTTTGCGAGCGGTCCTCCGTGTCCCGCGGGATGCCCCGGGCACAGCCACACCCAAAAACGACCGCCCGAAGGCCCCGTCCCAAAACCGCCCATGCGGAAAAGGGCCAAAACGGGGGGTGTGGCTATAGCCTTGGTGGGGGGGTGGGCGAAGTTGTCCGCCGGACTCGGAATGGGCCAAACTTTGCGAGCAGGCCTCCGTGTGCCCGCGGGATGCCCGGGCACAGCCGCCACCAAAAACGAGCGCCCGAAGGCCCCCGTCCCAAAACCGCCAGCGAAAAGGGTCCAAAACGGGGGTGGGACTATAGGCTTGGTGGGGGGTGGGGCGAAGTTTGTCCGCCGGACTCGGAATGGGGCCAAACTTTGCAAGCGGCCTCCGTGTGACCGCGGGAATGTCCCGGGCACAGCCGCGCCCAAAAACGGCCGTCCGAAGGCCCCCGTCCCAAAACCCCCTGCGGAAAATGGCCCAAACGGGGGTGTGCTATAGCCTTGGTGGGGGGGTGGGGCGAAGTTGGTCCGCCGGGCTCGGAATGGGGCCAAACATTGCGAGCGGCCACCGTGTGCCCGCGGATGCCCCGGGCCTACCGCGTCCAAAAACGAGCGCCCGAAGTCCCCCATCCCAAAACCGCCCAGCGGAAAAGGGCCAAAACGGGGGGTGGGCTATAGCCTTGGTGGGGGGGTGGGGCGAAGTTGGTCCGCCGGACTCGGAATGGGGCCAAACTTTGCGAGCGGCCTCCGTGTGCCCGCTGGATGCCCCGGGCACAGCCACGCCCAAAAGAGACCGCCCGAAGGCCCCGTCCAAAAACCCCAACGGAAAATGGCCCAAACGAGGGTGTACTATAGCCTCTGTGGGGGGGTGGGGCAAAGTTGGTCCGCCGGACTCGGAATGGGCCCAAACTTTGCGAGCGGCCACCGTGTGCCCGCGGGATGCCCCGGGCGCAGTCGCATCCAAAAACGAGCGCCCGAAGGCCCCCGTCCCAAAACCACCCAGCCAAAAAGGGCCCAAACGAGGGGTGTGCTATAGCCTTGGTGGGGGGTGGGGCGAAGCTGGTCCGCCGGACTCGGAATGGGGCCAAACTTTGCGAACGGCCTCCGTGTGCGCGCGGGATGCCCCGGGCACAGCCCGTCCCAAAAACGAGCGCCCGAAGGCCCCCGTCCCAAACCGCCCAGCGGAAAAGGGCCAAAACGGGGGGTGGGCTATAGCCTTGGTGGGGGGTGGGGCGAAGTTGGTCCGCCGGACTCGGAATGGGGCCAAACTTTGCGAGCGGCCTCCATGTGACCGCGGGATGCCCCGGGCACAGCCGCCCAAAAACGACCGCCCGCAGGCCCCCGTCCCAAAACCCTCTGCGGAAAATGGGCCAAACGAGGGGTGTGCTATAGCCTTGGTGGGGGGGTGGGGCGAAGTTGGTCCGCCGGACTCGGAATGGGGCCAAACTTTGCGAGCGGCCTCCGTGTGCCCGCGTGGTGCCCCGGGCACAGCCGCACCAAAAAACGAGCACCCGAAGGCCCCTGTCCCAGAACCGCCCAGCGGAAAAGGGCCAATACGGGGGGTGGGCTATAGCCTTGGTGGGGGGGTGGGGCGAAGTTGGTCCGCCGGACTCGGAATGGGGACAAATTTTGCGAGCGGCCTCCGTTTGACCGTGGGATGCCACGGGCACAGCCACGCCCAAAAACGACCGCCTGAAGGCCCCCGTCCCAAAACCCCCTGCGGAAAATGGCCCAAACGAGGGGTGTGCTATAGCCTTGGTGGGGGGGTGGGGCGAAGCTGGTCCGCCGGACTCGGAGGGGGGCCAAACTGTGCGAGCGGCCTCCGTGTGCCCGCGGGATGCCCCGGGCACAGCCCGTCCCAAAAACGAGCGCCCGAAGGCCCCTGTCCCAAAACCGCCCAGCGGAAAAGGGCCAAAACGGGGGGTGGGCTATAGCCTTGGTGGGGGGGTGGGGCGAAGGTGGTCCGCCGGACTCGGAATGGGGCCAAACTTTGCGAGCGGCCTCCGTGTGCCTGCGTGATGCCCCGGGCACAGCCGCGCCCACAAACGACCACCTGAAGGACCCCGTCCCAAAAAGCCCTGCGGAAAATGGCCCAAACGAGGGTGTGCTATAGCCTCGGTGGGGGGGTGGGGCGAAGTTGGTCCGCCGGACTCGGAATGGGGCCAAACTTTGCGAGCGGCCTCCGTGTGCTAACCGGATGCCCCGGGCACAGCCGCGCCCAAAAACGACCGCCCAAAGGCCCCCGTCCCAAAACCCCCTGCGGAAAATGGCCCAAACGAGGGGTGTGCTATAGCCTTGGTGGGGGGGTGGGGCGAAGTTGGTCCGCCGGACTCAGACTGGGGCCAAAC
>VKKW01000522.1:0-60305 GCA_018350135.1 Citrus trifoliata | reverse complement strand
ATGAGAAACAAATGTAAATGATCTCAAAAAGGGTCTTGTCAGTAGATATTTACCATTTTGTTATAAGTGAACTCTACCTAAGAGAAGGTAGCTTCCTAGTTCCATTGCTCATCACCATAAGCACAGTGTAATATGTTACCTAATGTATGATTGAGTACCTTTATTTGACCATGTCTAGGGATGAAAAGGGCTGCTAAATTATAATTGTGTATTGAACTTATCCTAGAGACAACGTCAAAGCTTACCAATAAATTTCACATCCTTATTCGAAGTAATAGTATTTGGAATACCACGCAAATGCCACAACTCTCAAAAGAACAATACTCAACTGTAACAAAACCTCAGTTTTCTTACAAGTAATAAAATGCATTATCTTAAAAAGCCTTGTTACCACAACCATTACGAAATCTCGAGGAGTCCTTGTTTGAGACAACTTCAATACAAAATCATGGATAGATCTAACAAAATATTCTCTAGAACAAGCAATAACATGTATAATCCCATGTTCAGCATATGGCAAATCTGATACCTCTGACAATCTTGCACACATATTTATTCAAATGTTGCCAATAACATCACTCTTCCACAAGTGCTTCTGTCTTATCTCTACCAATATAACTGCCCAATTCTTTTTCATGCAACTCAAAGATAATTTGATCCCTTAAATAACTTTTAGGCACATATAACTAATTAGCCTTGAACAATACCCATCTTGAATGAGAAAATCCTCTACATTATGAAGGTTGACACATTAATCCCAAAAATGAACAAAGTCTTCATCCTTAGCATATAACTCTTTTAAGCACTCAAAACTAGTAACCTTATTGACTAGAGTTACTAGTAAAATTGCTCGCCTGCCTAATGAATCCACCACTTTATCTCGATGCCTAGATTTGTGCTTTAGAATAAAAGTGAACTTTTGCATATAGGTCATTGATCTCTCATGCAACTTTGATCTTGCTAGCTGTTAAAGTACTTTAATACTTGATGGTCGTTATAAAATACAAACTTCTTCTGAATCAAGTAAGGCCCCCATGATTTTGATGTCTTAAGGATTGCATAAAACTCTTGGTCATAATTAGACCACTTTTGTCATGCTTCTTTCAACTTCTCGCTCATATACTCAATTAGTCATTCCTCTTGAGAAGGAAAAAAATTAATACCTTTACCAGAAGCATCACATTTGACCTCAAACAATAAGTTGATGCTAGGCAAGACTAGCATAGGAGTAGTTGACAACTTCTCTTTTAATAAAGCAAAGCTTGTCTCTTGCTCTTTTCCCCATTTAAACATCTTTTTCTTTAAACGCTCTATAATAGGAATGGTTGTAATCTAAAACTGTGAGTAAATCTCCTATAAGACTTTTTCTAGCTAATGAAAATGTCTAATTTCAAGCATTGTCTTGGGTATAGTCCATTATCTAATAGCTTGTATCTTCAACTTAATGGATCGAATCCCATTAACATTAATTATAAAACCTAAAAAATCCATGTTACTCTGCAGAAAGCTTCACAATTTTAGATTATTGTAAAGTTTATTTCTCCGCAACATTTCTAAACCTATTCTAAAATGTTCTAAGTGTGTCACCATATCAACAAAATAAACCAAAATATCATAAAAATGCATCACATCAAATTATAGGAAAATGGTTTAAGAACCCGATCCATTAGGCACACAAAGATACTAGACATATTTAATATTTCAAATGGTATAACTAACCACTCATACAACTTTTTTTTATATATTATTTTAAACTCTATCTTTAGATCATGACTAGGCTTAATTCTAATATAATGATATCCATTGCACAAGTCTAACTTTGGGGAAAAACTCAAGCACCATTTAACCAATCTAGCAGATCTCGAAAAGATTAGAATAAGAAAAATGGTACCTTACCATAAACTGGGCAATCCACCTATTGTAAACAAAGCTGGTATAGTACATGGACTTATACTCTCAGGAATCAATCCTTTCCGCAATAACTCATCAACTAGTCCTTGTAATATTGCATGCCCGTGAGGGCTTATTAGATAGTAATGCAAGTTAGGCAACTCATACTAAGAATTAGGTCTCTATGAGACCGTATATCTTATTAATGATGGCAGCTATCTAACATCTCTAACGGCGTAATATAAGCAAACTCAGCTAACAATGGATGCATTACTTCAGGATAATTTTTACACAAAATTATTTTTCCTTCTCCAACTTCTTTCAACCATCACAATCATCTTCCAAATGACTTTTGACAATAGCAAGAAAGTTTGTTCATTCAGCCTTAGAATTCTTCTTTCTGTTCGCTAAATGTACTAAGCAAAATTTCTATTTATTCCACCAAAACTCATGCACATTACTCTTTCCTCCATGAATTGCATCAACATTGAACTGCCAAAGTCTAGTAAAAAAATAGATGACATGCATTCATATCCCCCACAATGTACACCACATCACTCTTGTAAATCTTCTCAATGAAGAAAGGAATACGACACACCTCTGTTACTAGTGTTTCTCTTCTCTTCTTTATCCACCCTATTTGTAAGGTGCTAAATGTTTTTCTATTGCAAGTCCTACCACCTCGACTAGTGCCCTTAGAACTATGTTCTAGCTACTGCTAGTTGCACGCCTTATTGTTGTTGTTGCCATGTGTCAAAATCTTTTTGAGCTCGTTATCCTCTTAAAATTTTAGTGCTAATAAAATCTTTTCCCCAATACAATTTAGCATATTTCCTTTATCTGCTTCCAAACTTAAAGCTTTTTCGTTATCCCCATTCTCAATGTTGTCTACCTCTACCTCGCTAATTGCAACCTCTAACAAATTCAAATTTTTAGGATGACAATCACTCGATTAGTGCCCTAGTTCCTACATTTCAAACACTTGTTTAGAATAAAATTTGCTTATGGGTTATTCTATATCTATGGTTGGTACTGCCACTACTTAGGCGGCTGCTACCTAAGCTGTTGTTATAGAGTTTGTTGTGTTTGACTACTTGCAACCCATGTTTTCTGTATGTTTTCAACGTCAATACTACTTAGTCGATTCTATAAATCCGTAAGTTGTTACGATTGAATTCTAAAAATAGCTCTATGATTTTATTTTTCCAACTTCTTTGCCCTAGCAACTGCCAAACCGCATCTATAATCTCATCTTATATCTCTTATTTCAATCTACCAATATACTTCGTACCTGTGCAAAACTCTAGATTATCCAAATCAATTTTGGTGCGTAAATGATAAAAATGTTTTTTTTTTAACTTTCATTGACATTATGATTTCCGTGCCTACAGTTCTGATATTTCAAATACAACTGCTACTGGTAAGTTTTTGGTAGGAAATGCTCTTTTATCATCTTCTGCATTTTAAGCCATGATTAGATAACTGACTTTCCTATAATTCTTCTTCAATTGTATACATGTTGACACAGTGCAGAAGTTGCGATCTTCAACTAAAATGCCACAAGCTTGATGTGCTTGTTTTAAAAAATCTCTAAATATTTAAAGAAACTATCTACTTGTGATATCCATTCTGAAAATTTTTTAACATGCATCCTACCATAAAAATCTAAAATGTCAATATTAATCTTATAATCTGAACTCTTTCTACACTTTCTATCATCATCTATAGATTCATCTTTTTACAAGTCACTTCTTAAATCTTTGCATGTGCACGATGGCATTTGCCTCACACATTCTAAATTCTAAGTTACTACCTTATGATTGAGGCCCTAAAGCCCTGTTTCACGATTGACGCCCTGGGGTAACTTTTTACGATGATAATCTCGAGGCTTTACTCCTTGAATTACTTCCTCACATTTAACTCTTTCCTATTGTTCTTTATTTCTTTGTTATTGGCCATAGAAATCGTAACTCCATTGCCTCTAATCCCATGTTACAACTTTCCTCAATGTCTTACAAGATTGCTTCTCTGGCCATCTATTTGATAGTTGTTGAGTACTCGAGAATGTATATTTATAAAGGTAAAATTTTCATTTTGATCTCAAAGTCTCATTAACATTTCTATTTTTTATGTATTTAAGTCATTTTTTAATTATTTGTGCTTTGTCATAGTTTAAGGATTATTTCAGTCCATTACCAAATTTGAGCATTTATGCATAAGATACCCAAGTATAATTGCTAGGTGTTTTGAGTTACAAATCTAGTGTGCTAAATTATCTCCCATCATTCTATGGCTTAGGAAACAAAGACTCATACAATCATTTGAATAATTTTCATACTGTTTGCCAAATATTTAAATATGAAAATGTTTTAGATAAACACGTTAAGCTAAGATTGCTTCCATTATCTCTAAAGGATAGAGCTAGCTCTTGATTTAATCCATTGCCTACTAATAGTATCACGTCATGGGAATAAATAAATTTTCAAATAAATACTTCCTAATGCAAAAAACTAACTCTATTTCCAGGGAAATCTTAGAGTTTGCTCATATAAAAAACAAGTGATTTTTCAAAGCATCAGAGCGATTCAACGGGCTACTCTTGAAGTATCTACATCATGTGAATGAGAAATGGCACGAATGTCAATACTTCTTGAAGGAACTATTGCTATATGTGCAAGAATGGTTAATAATAACAAGTAAAAGTGAGCTAATGTCCAAAAGTGCATAACAAATTTGGGATTTCTTCCAGTAACAAATGAATAATTCTCAACAGTAAAGCCAATCATTTAGAAATATGAAAAAAATTAAGGAAGTAAATAAGCTCCACATTGGCGAAACAAGATCGAATATAAAAGAAGTCAAAGAAATAGTCAACGGATTTTCTCACTAAATAACAACATTAACTACAACCAAATCAACAGAGCCACATGCCTACAATAAATTTGACTATGAGTCAATACCCAGATTAAGCCAATGCCATAACTATGACAAGAAAGCAGTTGAACTACAACCTTCACTCCAATACTTATAATCTTAGATGTAGAAACCACCCCAACGTTTTATGATTTAAAGGATACCAACAAAATGGAATAACAGCTCTCGCTCCACCAGTACAATTGGTTTATTAGGCTCCCTAATTTTCTCATCCACAATTAAAAAGTACAATTAGAATAAGAACTACTCACAATCTAGACCATAGGAAGAGGTGCTCTAGAATTTCAAAGTTAGACTCACTTCGCAATAGAACAACAAAATCATACCTTTGATGAGCTACTAAATGAGATAAGAGTTAGCATAAATTCACAAGCCTAATCAATCTTAAACCTCAAAAGGATGATGGGTCAACTAGCCTTTTTATTTTAAACCTTGGCCACGACCGTTGAGAAAGGAAAATTCCCAAGCTAGCTAGCCTAAAGGAGTACATGAAGTTAATATTAGTTTGCCCTAGCAGCATGAAGAGGTCAAAGCCATCATGATCTTGTGAAAAGGCAAAGAAGTCAACAACAAACTGCAGACGCCGGTGAAAAAGACAACTCAAGTTGAACCTTTAAACTCTGAGGACTCATCACCATAGAAGAAAGAAGAAAGCAGCTCATGAAAATATATCCCCAAAGTTTCTTTCCCTTAGAGGTTAGCTAAAGCAAAGAGGAAAAATTCCACAAGTTAGATTATAGAGATCTTTAAACAGTTACTCATTAACATCCCTTTGCCTGACGCTATAAAACAAGTACCTTTTTATTCCAAGGTTTTTAAAAAAAAAGTATTCATGTTTAAAAAAAGGCCCCTCTAATATAGGAAAGCATTAGTTCTATACTCCAACACAAAATTTCTTCAAAATACAAAGACCCAAGCTCCCCATTATCTCATGTAGTATAAGGAACCATATATTTGAGAATGTTTTATTGCACTTAGGGCTAGTATAAGTCTTTTGCTTTACTCAGTATTTATGAAACTTGGACTGAGAGAATTACACCTAGCTTTAGTTGTGTTACAGCTCATAGATCGATCCATGAAAATACTTTGTTGTATTGTGGAGGACGTGCTTACCCAAGTAGAAAAGTTTTATTTTATTGATGATTTGATTGTGCTTGACACCCATTTAGTGTAGGATTCAAAAAAGCATATCGCCATTATTCTTAGTCAACCTTTCTTGACCAATTCCAATGCCTGCATTCAGTGTATGACTAGAAATACGCAACTATCCTTTAGCAATATGACTATAAAGTTGAATATCTTTAACATTGCTAAACAATCTCAAGATAAAAATGATGAAATTATTATGTTGATTTAATTGAAAAATTTGTTGATTATATTTTTCCTCCTAACTTTAATGATGATCATTTAGAAACATGTTTATTAGCTCATTTTGGTTTTGATTTTGATATTGACAGATCAATTGATGAGGTCAAAGCCTTATTGGGCACAACACCATCTATGGATACCAATAAATATAGTCAAGAATAGAGCAACAGACACCATCAAGGAAGAAACTCAGCCTATGATCGAAATCAATACAAAAGCTCGAACTCAAACTATTACCAGATGCTTTGGAGAATGCATTCATAGGAGATGAAAACACTTTGTCAGTAATCATTTCATCTCTCTTGGTGACAGATAAAAGAGTAAGTTGTTGGATGTTCTAAGAGAGCACAACAAGGCATTAGGAAAGACCATAATCAACATAAAAAGAATAATCCGAGTAGATTGCATGCATTACATTCATCTTGATGAAAATGATAAACCTATTAGGGAATTACAACATCGACAAAATCCTAATATAAAAGGAATCAGTAGAGTTGAAGTTCTTAAACTATTAGTTCTTAAACTATTAGATGCAGTTATCGTTTACCTTATTTCTAATAGTAATAACAACAATTAAAATAACAAAATTAATAAATTTTGATGATAATGATTATGAAGAAATTAATAACAATAATAATAATTAAAATTGAACAAAATTAATAAATTTTAATGATAATAATATTAATATTAATCATAATGACATTAATAAAAAATAATAAAATTAATATTAATAATAATGACATATTATTATTATTATTATTATTACTATTATTATTATTATTATTAAATAACCTATTTGTAAATAATACAAAACTTCTGGATATTTTCATAAATTCTGTAAGGACCAAAATATAAAAATGACAAAACTTGATTGAAGGCAATTTGTGAAATGTGAAAATTCAAGAGCGGTAAATTAGGAAGTTATGAGAATCACAGTTTATAATTATGATTTCAGATTATGATTTCTCAATAGGAAGTAAACATAACCTTAAATATATTCCCTTGATTTTTTTTTTTTTTTGATGTAAGTCATTTAGTATTCAGCAACCACATTGGGTCCCTTGAATTTTTAAAACCCTTTACTTTTTAATTACTTCCACAGTAAAACGTAACCATGTGACCTATCCTAGGGTAAGACAAAATTAGAATTTATTATCTCATAAAGCATTCATCTTCATCTTTCTTGTCGGCAACTTCTAATAATGGGCCTGCTTTTGGTGTGATAAATCCTGCTTCTTCTAAGAAAATTTTGTTGATTAGCAGACTGACTGCAAGTTTTGATCACCATTGTCAAATTTTGATAGCTATTGTCCTTTTTTTTTTTTTTTTTTGTCTGTCTTTTGGGCTAGAAACAACTCATTTGCTAAAAGAATAACAAACACATTTAGTCAGAATTTTTTTCTCCTAGCCTAAAGCTTTGTTTAGTGACAAACATTGTGTAGTTGAAGAAAGCATTTTTCACAACAAAGTTTGGTGGTTTATATTGAAGTCAACTCGATTTTTTTCCGATACATGCAAACTTTTGGTCGCAAAATTTTATATCATGACTAGAAAATTGTGGCAAAAACACCATATTCTCAAATGAATTAGACTAGTTACACTTCTTCAAGCAAAATGCATGCATAGAGCACGCAATGTATGAAAGCACTACTCAAATATCCCATTATCACCAAATTTAAAATAGGAAATAAATCATCCATTTGCAAAACTAGTGGTCATACATAAGATTTATAAGGATTTATAATGATCCTTTATTTTTCAAAGTTTTACATATTATTTGCCTACAACATATATTAATCCACTCAAAAGTGGATTAAGCTGGTCCACTAGATAGTTGCCAAGAAGAATGATGAATATATACAGGTATAGAACCAATGACAAAGCGCTTTATTGCCTACAACCAGCTGGAAATTCACTCCTCTGTGGAAGAAACAAAATTATGATATGGGACTAAGTGGCAACAGGCCTTTTATGTGGTTGAGCCATTTTTTTTTTCATATCCATGTTCTTGTCTTCAAGCTTCCAATCAAAAGAATTAATAACTGGACCCAACATTATATATAACATTTTGATAGCCAGCGGTAAACCAGGATAAATTTTCCACCCAGCTCCAAAGGGATCAACTCAAAATTTTTTCCTTTGAAATCAAAATTTGACCCTAAAAGCCTTTTGGGCGTAAAATAGTGAGCGTTGTCCAATATACTTTAATATCGGACAGTAGCCCAAACATTGACCAAAACTTTTCCACATTCCAACACCATGAAGCTCGAGATTTCTATATCTTCTAAGGCTTTGTGGGAAGTAATAAGTGAATTGCTAGGTGCAATCTAGAGGTTTCTCTGATAATTGCTTGTACAGAAAGTAATCGAGTGACGTTTGATACCTCAATTGCTTTGCCTTTTTCCAACTGTTTCTTCTAGCTCTAATTTTACTTTAGACAAAGCCTTTAGATTTTGGAGTGGTTCCGCCATTGCCCATTCCATTGTAACTGAAGTTGTGTCAGACCTGCAGTAAACAAATCCTGTTATATAAACTTTGTTAATTAAATTGTAATTTATACTAGAATTTAAGAAAAGGAAAAGAGAAAGAAAGAGAAATATTACCAAAATACAAGTGCTTAATATGTTTTCTATCAACGTGTAATTTGTATTAGAAATTAAGAAGAAATATTACTAGAAACAAGTTGATGTAGGACTTTAATTTAGGTTAACTTAGTATTTTAGAATTTTTATTATTTTAGGACTTTCTATTTTGATTGGAGTCTATTATGGTATGTGATTTAGTATTTTACTTCGATTAAAATTTTGATTTCGTTTCCCTGTTTCAGTTAACTTAGAGAAGTAGGTTTTCTCTATTATAAATAGAGAGGTCTTGTAATTATTTTTGTAACTCATATACAATTATTCAATCAAATCCCCCTTTCTTAATTCTCCTTGGGATTATCTATCAAAATTTTAATTCAATAAAATCCCTCTTTTTTAATTCTCTTTGGATTAGAGCGTCATCTAAACTCGCTTTATGTGCTATTAAAAATCTCATTGAGCTGTTTGGTTATAATGAGATCTAATCAAACTTTGATTAGAGCGTAATTTAATTGTGTTGGCTTGGTCTAATACTAGAACAATATCTAGGTTTCTTACCCTATCAATTTCCACTTCCACTCGCCTTTGCTCCATTAGTTGGTATTAGAGTGGTTTTATGCAATTCACACGGCTTTCATGGGTACCCATATTCATTCATACCAAATCCACCACTGAAAAGACCAACAAAAAACCAAAAATAACAAAATTCTCAAAATTGAAAACCCTAGTTGCCGCCATGCAACCACCGTTGCCACATCTCCAGTAGCAATTCACTGTCGGCCAACACAATCTCCAAAGTCTCCAGCCACCATCGACCAAATCCCACATTGTCGCCCTCCATGCTACCTGCATCCATTGTGAAAATCATCCAAACCTATAAGCTTCACCACTCAATCCACCACGATTTAGTTGCGATCGCTGCCAGCCAACTCCTCTACCAAACTCACTGACCTTTGTTGACCAAAAATCGATCAACTTCAGCCAAGGATCACCACCCTTAGCTACAGTAAGAAACATTAACCTGTGAGTTCTCCACACATGTGTTGCCACCAAAGCACCTCCCTTTTCCATCAATTTATCCACCACTATAATCCTTAGCAACCGACGACGATAAACCTAGCCATCCACCACTGTAAAACCGCCTTAAACTGAAAGCCACATCTCCATAAGCCACCACCATTTGGAATCATTTCTCTGGCCAAACCGTGCAAATCTGGCCAATCCACGGTCACCATTATACTCACCTATCGTAAATCTTTTAGATCTACCCATCTTTACTTGATTTCCAGCCACCGTCACTGGAAACCTAAACTTTTGCTTGACTACCGTTTCACGTAATAATTTTATTCAATTTTCAGCTTAGGCTCCGTTTGGTACAACTTATTAAATAGAGTTTATAACAATAGAGCTTATAGGAGTAGAGCTTATACCAATAGAGTTTTTGGACAAAAAGTCATTGGGTGTTTGGTTGTCAATAAAAAAAGCACTTTTGAACCATTAAACTATTTGGTTGTGTAAAACTAAAAGTGCTTTTATGCAATTAAATTACCAAAAAGGATATGTATTCATAATTATATAACATGTAACAAAATGCATCTAAGCTATCAATTAATAAGAAAAAATCAGTTCAATCATTTCTTTAAATTTCAAAATTAAAAATTGCATCATTGATATATTCTCCCAAACAAATAATGTTATCCAAATTAAAATGATAATCAATAATATAACTAAAATGTTAACGGAACAGGAGAAGTGTCAGCAATTTGTTCACGTTCTTGGTCCATTTCACATACGTTGAATGAACTTGTACTTTGTTCTTTATTGTTCTCTTCCCTTTGATTCTCACTTTCACTTGTTGGAAGCAATTCGTCATCATTATCAAAAGCTTGAAACTCTTGGTCATTATCTACATATTTTCTTATAAAATTGTGAAGAACCATTGAAGCAATCACAATTTTCACTTGCTTACTAAAAGGGAAACTAGGCATTTGTCGAAAAATTTTCCATCTATTTTTCCAAACACCAAAAGTCCTCTCAATTGTGCATCTCAAAGAAGAGTGGGCATGATTAAATATTTCTTTTTTTCCTCTTGGTTGACTTCCACGTCGAAAATCTGGAAGATGATATCGTTCACCTTTATAAAGACCTAAATAACCTGTCATGTGAGGATATCCAACATCTACTAGGTAATACTTACCTGCAAAATAGAAATTCTATAATTGAAAAAGAATTAAACAAACTTATATAGAAATTTATCATAAATAATATATTATAACTAACCTGTAGGTGGATGAGGAAAGTGAAAATTCTCTCTGCGTAAGGCCTCTAAATATATACGAGTATCATGGGCAGTGCCTTCCCATCCAGCCCATGCAAATGTAAAACACATATTAAAATCACATGCGGCCATCACATTTTGGGTAGGAATCCCTTTTCTTCTAATATACGGTATTTGCTTCGATGTAGGCACTATGATTGGTATATGTGTCCCATCAATTGTCCCAATACAATCTTTAAAATATGGCTAATATCGATCATCATTCCTAATTTTTTTGGGAATTTCTTTAAATTGTAGGTCTGATGGTTTCAAAAAATCAATTGCTATATGACAAACAGCATCTAACACTATTCCAAACCACCTCGATATAGTTTCACCTGAATGTTGAAATCTTTCTGAAGCCATTCTATTCCCAAATGCATGACCTAATGTAATAAAAAACATAGCTACTGACTCAATTATAGATAAATTCTTGCCTCTTTTAAGACCATATGATTCACTCAAAACTTGGCATAATTTTATAAATACATGTTTTTCCATTCTAAATTGTTGGTGACATCTATCTTTATGTCCATTTAGAACCTCTAGTACAAAAGAATGACCTAAATGATGGGATGTTCTGCACGATTCCTTTAAACTATGCTTAATAAAATGATTAACATACAATGCAACTCCAGTTTGTACCAATTGTAATAATTTGTACTTAGCATCACTTTCATCAATGTAAGTATGCTCACAATCATTGTCATTTTCTGAGAATTCCATATCTGTAAACACATATATAATAAAAATTATCATTATTTGAAAAGAAAAGAAAAAATAAAAATAAATCTAACGTTGCTCAAAATAAAATAAAATAAAAATATCCCAATTGGTTCAAAACAATATTCTTAATATAAGAGCATAAATAAAATAAGATAAAGTAAACAATATTCTTGAATATGAGAGCAAGCTATAAAATAGAACTACAAATAGTATTTCATGAACTTCAACCACTCAATTTGAACATCGCGATTCTTGATTGCAACAAACATCTCCCTATTCTCCTTCTTAAGAAAAATTTTAGTGGCATTCAAATATAGCTCACTTTTTATCTCAATCTCAGGCATACTATGTAGCACTTCCATTACTTCTGCAATGCTACATCCATTTTCACCATTTCTTATAGCTATAGATGGTATACTCTCTACTGCCTGACATAAGCGATCCAATTGTTTAGACAATCTAACTGCAGCTCCATCTCGCTTTCGAATTTGTAATTTTCTTTTCCTTCCATTATCATGTGTAGATGCTATGGGAGTGCCATTATCAATGTCAGTCTCAATATTCTCTAGTCCGCCAAAATTATTTAGTTCAATATTGAAAAAATTAAAGTGTCGGTTATTAACAAAAGAGAGAGAGAGAGAGAGAGAGATAAAGTGGAGTGGCGGTAAGAGAGAGAGATAAAGTGAAGTGGCAGCAACAGTATATTTATATGGCGGCAACAATTTTCGTTGGGTAGGTTTTATACAAAGGGTATTATGTAATTAATGAAATATGTCAAGGATATTTTTTATATTATATATTTTTTGGAAAAGCTCTCTAACCTCTACTCCTAAAAGCTCAAATTTTGGGCTTTTACTAGTAGAGGTAAATTAGCTTATTTAAGCTAAAAAAACTCTACTAAAAAATAATCAAACACCATAAAAAAATTTAAAAAGTGCTTATGGAATTAAATAAGCACTTATAACTCTTAAATAAGCCATACCAAATAGGCTCTTAGCCCCAAACGTTTTTAAAACCACCCTCTCTTACCATTTTCACTCTGAATCACGGCCACACCTAAACTAAGAGTTGAACATTATTTAAAATTTTGCCTTTGTGTGAAAACTTTACAATAAATGACAAACTACCACCTTTGCCCTCTTAATTATCATGTGCCAGAATTAATTGGTTGGACAAGGTTGAGCACTAGTTTATATTTTAGTGCACTCATAAAGAAGGGCAAGTATTGTTTGCTGCTAGTATATTAAGCATAAGTATTTCAGAATTGCAGGATGAGTTGCTAATTTCTCAACTTAACCAAGGCAAATACAAAATTCGAGCATGGAGATGTATGAAGCATACTTTGCGATCTGGGTTTATCCCTCTTGATTATTGTTTAGTAAAATAAGGTATACAAGATCCGTTTCTACTAATGCTTATGAGTTTAAACAATTTTATGGATGTAAATATTATTATGAGACTGAAGAGGAAACAGTTACAAGATTTGTGAAAGGGCTTGATTTACATGTTCAAGAAAGGATGCCTACATATACTATCTACAATTTATAGCATGTAATTGATATAGCCAAGTACATCGAACTGCAAATTGAGTCACAACGACAAAGAAACTTTGATGATGTGATTGAGAAACTTGACGAAGTCCAAGATTTAATCAAGGAATGACATGTCTCTATGAAGGTGTCTAAAAGAAGACTCACATAAGATGACAAAAGAAAAGGTATAATTTATTATTGATTTAAAGTTTCAACCTAACAAGTTTTGCCAGAATGTTCATGATATTTCCTTAACAGACAAGAAAAGCATTGAAGATGATGATGTTATTGATCTATTTGAGATTTTTAATGAAGAACAACAACCTACTCTTGATTTAAGCATTGAGGCAAATAGTACGATGGAGGTTGTGTAGCAAAATCAAGTTGAAGAAGCTAAAATGATTGAAATGGTTCGATCTATTCACATTGAAGACAAGAAGATTGTACTTAAAGAAGATTTGATTGGAAAGATGAAACTTATTGGAGAGCGCATTGAACAACAACTAAGAAAAGGTAAGAGTTATTTGATCATTGCTTATTCTTGGAGGTCATCATCAAATCGAAGAATGTACAAGCAAAAGAAGTTGCTGAAGTATGGATTCTTCAAAGTTTCGAGAATAATTGATGAGAAACACAATAAGTTCGAAGATGATTTTGTCTTACACTACAAGTTTCATCCTCTAGATTGTATTCAAACTTGAGGATGAGTTTCTTTTAAGATAGGGAGAATGATGTAGGATTTAATTGATGTTCATTTAGGATTTTAGAATTTTTATTATTCTAGGGCTTTCTATTTTAATTGGAGTCTATTATGATATGTGATTTAATATTTTATCTCTATTAGAATTTTGATTTAGTTTTCCTTTTTCAGTTAACTTCAGGAAGTAGATTTCCTTTATTATAAATAAAGAGGTGTTGTAATTATTTTCATAACTCAGATTCAATTATTCAAAAAAATCCCCCTTTTATAATTCTCCCTGGGATTATCTACCAAAATCTCTCTTTTAGAGTTATTTGGACTAAAGCATCATCTAATCTCGCTTTATACTTTATTAAAAATCTTATTCAGTCATTTGTTTAGAACAAGATCTAATCATGCTGCTTCAATTAGGGCCTAACTTAATTGCATTGGCTTGGTCTAATACTAGAATGATATCTAGCTTTCCTACCCTCTCAATTTCTGCCACCGCTTGCCTAGCTCCATTACAAGTGCTTGATATATTTTCTGTCGATCTCCACACTATTTTTTTTTTTTTTTGGGATAAAATTGAGAAGAGGAACATGGTCGGACAAGTTAGGCTTTCTTGTTTTTTCATGAAACCCCAATCTATGTCTTTAAACACTCGCTCATTGGGATCAACCATATCAATAGAACAAATTGTGTTGGATAACAAGTTCAGTGAAGTATTGAAATCAGCTTGGCCAAAATCTATTCCTTTACTCGCGCGGCAATTTTCTTCGACATAAGCAAGAAGTTATTTGCTTTTCTTGCGCTGGAGGTCTTGATTGGTATCGAGTTTTTGAGTAGTGAAACTATGCATGTTGCATATTTTTTGAAGATTTTTCCACGGCCTTGAGACTGGCATCCAGGCCAAACTGAATTCACGGTGCTGGTGGGACGACATTGCATGAGGAACTGTTCCATTACAGAATGATGAATCATGGTCTAGAAGGATAGTTTTGACCTTGCTTGGAGAAGAAACCACTACTGTGGTCACCTGGCAAGTTTTAGACTCATTATGGGGCCATGAATCTTGGCGAGCTCGGCAAGTGACTTGTGAGGCTTGTCACCCCGTTCCAGTAGGTTTCCGATCACCGGATAAGGCCTCGGTCCTGGTGGAAGCTGTTTAAGACTTCCTCTGGAAATGAAACTTAAAGCCTTCAGCCAAACCAATGTGATTACAAGCCATAGTATGAAGCTAATTAACGAATCAATCTTTGAAGTCAATATTTTGATTTCTCTTTATTTGAAACTCTCATAAACACAATTCTTCACATTCTTATATAATAGCTGGAACTTGCTTTCACTACTTTTTTGTAAGACAACTAATTATGTTCAGGATTCACGCGCCACTTTCTTATTGGCCATTTGAGTAACTTGGTCTATGAAACTCTGATTGATGCAAATCTGATGTTTATGGAAATTCTTAATTAAATTCATCTTCCAAAAAGGCAATTTGGACTCTACACATTATAGGTAAATTGCATACTTTTGGAAGATTTTTTCAGTGTTGTTAAGACAGGCAGCCAAACCAATCCGGATCCACGGTGCTGGTGGGCAATGATTGCATTGTAACCTTTCAAATATTCAAATTACAGAAAGATGATCATGGTTTTAAAGGATACTTTTTGGCCGCCTAATGTTCAAATTCCAAAAAGGCATAAAATTTACCACTGAATGTTTGAAACGAGCATTACTGAACTGTTTTACTTTTGAATCATTGAAAATATAGTAGGGAATATTTGTAAAATCATTTATTATTGTGTCATATTCGTCCTACTCATTTAAAAAAAAATTAATTTATTTTCTTCACAAATCATATTTTTAACATGCTTTTATTACATTTCTTGAAATTTTGTAGTACTACTTCTCGAAGTATATTATTATCTAGGAAAATTTTATAATGCCGTAAATAAATTTACGGCATTAATACCGTAATACACGTGGACCATTGGATTAGATCAACGGTACCTAATAACTATAATATAATAAAAGTATTTAAAAAATTTTCATTAACAGGTTTACAACCGGTTAAACATTTATTTAAAATAAATTAACCGGTTAAAATTTCAAAATTATATATATTTTAAAATTGAAATCTACGAAAGTCCAAATAGAATCAAAGTCTGGTCATAATTCGAAGGTCTTGGAATCGAATCTAAAAATCGCAGCACGCCAGCTTTTGTATTTTCGAAGCAATCGGGTTTGTTGGCTAACCCGAATTTTGTTTCCTCGATCGTTCCTCTTTTACTGCAATCTTCGCTTTGAAAACTGTTTGAAGCCAAAAAGAAGTGAGAAAGAAGAAGCTCTACAATGGTTCGTGTTCGTGAAGCGGCTAGGTTCGTGTTCGTGTTCGTGAAGTGGTTTCGGTCCGACGATAACGACTCGGCGTCGGGAGTCAAGAGGAGCACCGGGCTGGGTCCGTCATTCTTTACTGATTCTCCTCTATCACATTTGCATTGTTTTGACCAAGACAACAAATATGTATATATATAGAGCATGCATTATTCTCTCACCTATGTGTGGTGCTATTTCACTCAATTCTCAAACAAGTTGGTTTCTCTGAATCTCAAAGAAATGGAAAAAACTTTCATCATGATCAAGCCCGATGGGGTCCAAAGAGGCTCGTTGCTGAAATCATCAGCAGATTTGAGAAGAAGGGTTTCTCTTTGAAGGGTTTGAAGCTTATGACTGTGGAGCGCCCTTTTGCTCAGAAGCACTATGAGGATTTGTTGTCAAAGCCTTTCTTTGGTGCTCTTATTGGGTACATAACCTCTGATCCTGTCATTGCAAGGATATGGGAGGATGCCATAATTGTTATAATATTGAAATTTTTTTAATAAATAATAACTATAAAAATATTTTAATTAATTATTATAAATTTTAATTAGATAATATTAAATAAATAAATAAATAATAATAAAAGATTAATAAATTATAATGAATTATTATTATAATAAATAATAATGAAATAATTTCATACTGATAATAATAACAACAAAATTATAAATATAATAATATTTTTACTAAATAATAATATAATAAAATATTAATAATAATAACTTATTATTTTAATAATAATTATAAAGTTTGATTACAATAATATTTTCATAAATAATAATCATATAACAAAATCATGAAATTAATAAATAATAACAATAATGAATTAGTAATCATAATTATAATACTATTTTAATAAATATTATTATTATAATGATGATGATGATGATTATTATTATTATTATTATTATTATTACCACCAATTGACAATAATCAACAAAGGGCATTTAAGTAAATTATGATAATTCATTCCGATTTCAAGACAAATTAAACACATCGATGGAAATGAACCTCATTCCGACTTCAATTTCTATAGCTCAAATAAATAACTTATTTTTATTCACATTCTTGATTCTGATTGTAGCCCGTTCTGATTACTAATTAGTAAATGCACCATGAGCACATTATTGTAGTTTAATTGGGTATGTTTTTTTCAAACCTAATTAATAATTAGTTTGGGTTGGATCAATTATAATTAACTAGTCTAACCCAACCAAATCTATAATAATAATAAGAACAAGAAGGATAATCATAATGTGTTAATTCTCAATCGCAAAATTATAAAGACTTAAATGGCTATCTAATTTTTTTTTTTAATCTTTTAATAGAAGAGGCTATTTCATTCTTGCATCTACTACTCTAGACTACAATTTCAAAACCAAAATCACACTCTCTTATAAGTAAATTTATTATTTTATAAGATTAATATAAAAGTAAGTTGGTTTTAATTTCTTTTTTTTTTTTAGTGAATACTTAACTGCACATAATTATTTATCACTTTCATTTTATTTTTGTATATGATGCTAGCTAATTATCTAAAAAGTTTGAATTTGGAATTGGAAAAGGAGATGTATGAGAAATAAAGTCTATATGCTTTTTGTGGAAATTTTCTTAATTTAAATATAGTTAATTTATTAACTTTCTTTACGTACACTAGATAGTGAATGAAAATTTCATGTTATAAAATATTTATATTTGATTTTAATAAGTTTCATTTTAAGTTTTATATCATTTTCATTGTTCAATTTAAAATTTTGATTTGACCTTCAACCTAATTAACTTAACTAGACGATATAAGATTTGGGTAGAATTGGGTTAAACAAGTTTATTTAGTTAAGTTAGATAGATTTTATCTCAGCTTATTAAAAAGTAGACTAGGTTAGAATTTCACTAACCCTATCAAACCCAACTCATGCCCACCCTTATATCATTCTATCTAAATCATAAAATGCCAATAATCCAACTCTTTCACATTAAATTTAAGTTGAGGCAATTGACCTAAACTAAATAACCTAAATTCCAAATAAATGTGAAATAAGACAAAAAATTTCTAAACCACACGTATGACTCGTAGATTGAAGGTAAAACGGGTAAATTAGCATTAGAGTGGTAAATTGGTCTACAAAATTAAAAAAAATTAAAAATAGAAAAAAATAGTAAATTGATAGAAAATGTAGTAAATTAATGTTGGAGTTGTAAATTGTAAGAAGAAATTATAAACAAAATAAAAACTTAGAAAAATGACATAGAAATTATAAATTGACATTAAGTGTGAAATGAAACAAAAACTTTGTAAACCACACATAAAACTAGTAACGTGATGGAAAAAGGGGTAAATCAATGTTGGAGTTATAAATTACAAGAAGAACTTGTAAACAAAACAAACTTAGAAAAATGACATAGAATTTGTAAATTAACATTAAGTGTGAAATGAAACAAAAAAAGTGTAAATCACACATAATACTAGTAAATTGATGGGAAAATGGGTAAATTAATGTTGGAGTTGTAAATTGCAAGAAGAACTTGTAAACAAAACAAAAACTTGTAAATGTTGCATAAAACTTATAAATCAACATTAACTTGTAAAAGTTTCATAAAACTTGTAAATCACACATAAAATTAGTAAATATAACCTGGAACTTGAACAAAAAATAGTAATTACTTGCTACTTAGGTAACAGGTTATCTATTTATTTAGAATTAATGGTAGATATTTTTTTTCAAATCTAACGGTCCACGTCTATTACCGACATCAATGCTGTAAATTTAGTTACAACATTATAGAATGACTATTATCTATAGATGGCAATTTAAGTGGGCTAAAGTTTTTACACGTTTTCGTTATATCTTCTAGAAATTGTGTTCTATTACCTCTAAAAGGGTGTTATTATCCATAAGCGGCAATTTATGTTGGCTCATATTTTTAATAAATTTTTATTATATTTTCTAAAATTTTGTAATACTGTCTTCTTAAAATATAATCAATTTTGTTTTAAATATAAATAAATAGTTTTTAACTATGATGATTGTAACATGTATCTATTAAATAAGATATAAAACGACATAATATATGTAATTGAGTAATAAATCATGTCATAAATGAGTTATTGTGTCAGAAATTTGAACTTGAACTATTGTCACAAATACAATCCATCTAATGATTATGTTAAATTTAAACACCTACACCGATTTAATCGTGTTCCTGCTGTGTCAAATTAGAACACTTACAAGTTATTATATCTTCTAGAAATTGTCTATTACTATCTCTAAAAGAGTATTATTATCCATAAGTGGCAATTCAAGTTGGCTCATATTTTTAATATGTTTTCTAAAAATTTTGTAGTACTACCTTTCTCTACTCTAATAATTTAATTTCAAATATAAATAAAATATTTTTAAAGTATGATGAATGTAACATGTATCTATTAAATAAAATATAAAGCAGCATAATATATGAAATTGAATAATTAATCATGTCATAAATGAGTTATTGCATCAGAAATTGTACACTCAAACTTGACATGATTATTAATCTAGTTGTCACAACTACAGTCCATCTAATAACTTTATACATATTTAATCGTATTCCTGTCCATGTCAAATTTGAACACTTACAATTTATTATATCTTCTAGAAGTTTTATACTACCACCTCTACAAGAGTATTATTATCCACAGGTGGCATTTCAAGTTGGCTCATATTTTAATATGTTTTATTATTTTTCTAAAAATTTTATATTACTACCTTCTTAAATCTAATCAATTTTATGTTAAATATAAATATAAATATAAAGTATGACAAATAATATGAGATTATATACGTAATTGAATAATTAATGATGTCATAAATGAATTAGTGTGTCAAAAATTGTAAACTTGAACTTGACATGATTATTAATCGAGTTGGCACAAATACAATCCATCTAATAATTGTGTTAAATTTGAACATCTACACAAATTTAATCATGCTTGTAATTGTGTCAAATTTGAACACCTACAATTTAATATATTTTCTTGAAATTGTGTACTACCACCTCTAGAAGTGTATTATTATCTACAGGTGACAATTCAAGTTGGCTCATATTTTTATTGTGTTTTCTAAAAGTTATGTAGTGCTACCTTCTTAAATGTAATAAATTATATTTTAAATATAAATAAATAATTTTAAAGCATGATGAATGTAACATTTATCTGGTAGATAAAATTTAAAACGAGATAATATATGTAACTTAATAATTAATCATGTCATAAATGAGTTATTCTATCAAAAGCTCTAAACTCAAACTTGTGATTATTAATTGTGTTTTATCACAAATACAATCCATCTAATAATTGTGTCAAATTTGAATACCTCCACCGATTTAATCATGTTTTTGTTTGTGTCAAATTATACCAACTCTATCTAAAGAGAGTTTATATCCAAGCCACCTGACATTTTGTGGAAATTCATGGAAACATCAGGGTTTTCAAAAATGACAAAAAGTGGAATGGTAAATTTTATCTCCACCTACACTGATTTAATTGTGTTTGTGCTTGTGTCAAATTTTACCAACTCTATCTAAAGAGAGTTTATCTCCAAGCCACCTGACTTTTTGTGCAAATCCATGGAAACACCAAGGTTTTCAAAAATGACAAAAAGTGGTCTGGTAAATTTTATCCTTATTTAGTGATGCAGATTAAAGAAACCCTATAATTCCATGCCAAATTGGATACCAACATAAGAATGTCTTATTAAATATGTATCTTATTTTAAATTCTATTCATAGTAGAAATTTTATCATTTGAGTATGTTTATTTATATCCTATTTAGACGTGTTCTTTGAAAAACTTTGAGGTAGAGTTATTTTCTAATAAATTTTCGTTTCAAGCTTTGTCTAAGTGTTGAGGTTATTTATTGATATTTTGAGAAAAAAAATGAGATCTCGTAAATATTCTCATTATCAATGTGAGTTTACTTTTATTTTATTATTTCAAAAATTTATAGACTAGACAAAGTATTGAAACCTACACCTATCCATTGATCCACTGCCAATTGTAACTTCCACAAAATTAGTATATAGATCATAAAAAAATAAAGTTATAGCCAAGGAAAAAAGGAAAAAAAAAGAAAAAAACATAACTCCTTATTACTATAAAACATGGCTCATATATATATAACCCCTCTAGTGAAACTTTATTGTTTTGTTTGTTAATGTCATCTTCATTTTGTTAAAATGAGGATGCCCTTAATAGAGAATATGTGTGTATGTATGTATATATATGAACAACAAAGGATTTGATTTAGGAATTTCCAAGAATGATATAAGCTAATAATCCCCTAAATCAAGTCTTGTGAACCCTAATCTTGTTGATCAAGATTAGTATCTAATAAAAACACAAGAACCAATTATACAGAGAAGCAATAAAAAATCAATACTAACCAAGAGATTACAGTGTTTGGCCATAATTATGTCTATATCTGTTGGTTAAAAATCAGTTTTTTTAATAAAAATTTTTAGGACCGATACGATACATAAGAATCTATCATACATTGACAATCCGACTTTACTTTTTCACTAAAGTAATCTAGGATTCCAGATCATGATCCATCACCACGACTCCTATTAGATCACGATCCGTCACCACCACTCCTGTAAGATCACGATCCATCACCGTCATTCCTGTTAGATTACGATCCGTTACCAAATAATCTTCTAGGTTATAACTCAAATTTGATTAACACTGGACGTGAGGGTATCCGTTTCACTACTTCCAAAACAATCGGCTTCCTTTGCAGTGTTTTTCTCAAAACGTGTATTTGGAATCACGTAACTTTTCTTCTTGAGAAAAATACACTTATATAATATTTCTTGTAAAACCCTAGATATGTATTATCCTTTTATTATAATTCAAAATAATAAATATTTTGAATTTAATATTATGTCTTCACTTACGTGAAAGTGGAGACCATGTGTAACCACTTTGGGGCCTACCTTTTAAAAAACACAAGGCTCCATTTGCACATGAATATAACACATAAGGTCTTAACAAATATTATAATTAGGGTGGCGTTTGTTTTTTTTCTCTGAAATCTGAATAGACCTGAATTAGTCTGAATTCTGAATAGATCTGAATGTCTGAATCTGAATAATATGTTTATTTTTTTATCTGAATCTCGAAAAATAAGTATTAAGTTGTTTGTTTTTTTCAACTGAAAAAGCTGAAAATATGTACTTTTACATTTGTATCCTTATTAAATTTGAATGTCAAATAAATAATATATTAAATACTACAATATTTTAACATTTATAAGTAAAACTATATTCAAGTGAATACATAATTATTTTAGAATTTTAATATATAAAATATCATAAATTTCAAATTTTATCGTATATAATATAAGAAAGAAAAAATAGGGATATTTTTTATGTGGAGTAAATGTCTACGGGTGAGTTTTGGGATAGACATGAAAAATAAATTATAAAACATAGATATTTTTGACATTAGTAAGTAATTGACTTAATTCAAATTTCTCCATTAAGTAAAAAGCCAAAACAAATTGGCTTATTTTATTAAGTCAAAATTATCTAAAAAGTCTCATTAAGTTATAAAAACAAACACCTTTAATTAACTTAATTAATTAAGTTAAGTCACTTTAAGTTATTAAGTTAAAAAATAAACGCCGCCTAGGTTTATCACCTAATATGCCAGTTTTCTTGTTTTTAGGTCGAGTAGTATTATGGTCAATTAAATGAGTTAACCTAGGGATCATTTAGGAATATACAATAATGGTTACAACAATCAAATCTGTAAATGAACAAATCTAATAATTTAATTCCAACTGTACTCCACTATAAGATTGGAACTGACTTCCATAATTGTATACTCGAATAATAATTTGTCCCAAACCCCATTAATCTCTTTACTGAATAATCCTTTGTACCACATCGTTAATTAATTTGATATATCAACTGTCTAATCAATTTAATTATATCTTATTCTTGATACTTAAGGGTTTTCTCTAATTATTATTTTCAGCATATTAAATATGTTGACATACTCTGCCCAGAGAATTCTATGATCAAATGCCGAAATTCCATCAAGAGATGTGTTATACAAATTCTATATTGTTAATCTATAATTTTAATACTCATAATTGCTCCCTCCAAGATACGGGTTAATCTTGACTGCAAGTGTGTGTTGTGTCCATCAGTAACTTAAATGGAATAACAATTACAATCATGAAACTATAACTAACTCAAAATTAAGATTACAGTAAAATCAATGCCTATGAGATTTAATAAGTCTAATAATTATTACAAAGTTAATTAAATCTCATATGTGATCATGTTCAAAGTAGTCGTACTACATTAATAAATTTATACATGATTAAGACAAATCATTCAATGAATTTATTATAATGTATACCTAAATAAAGTGCCCAACTTTATTTATCAATCACGAACTTAATTTATTTAATTATAAGATAACTTGTATTTATATTTTCTGTGAATCTACGTAGTGATCACATAAATACATATAATATGATTAAATGGACTAAAATATTAATGCAAATATGATACTTGAATAAAATACTTCATTTATTTTATTAATCAGAAAAAATGTTTATTACAATAAAATAAACACATATACTTTTAATGAACATATTTTTTCAACAGTTTGACCAAAATTATGTCTACATCCACTGTGAAAATTGAAGAGAGCTTTTACTATCAATGATTTTACGGATCTTTGCAGAATCGGGCCGAATCTGAAATTTCTTGCCATTCGAACTACAAATAGTCTTACGGTTTCCTCGGTGCTACATTATTAAATTCTTATTTAGTGGTACACATGGATGAATTGAATGATACATAGGTGCTTCATTCATTTTCTGGAGCATTATGAGATGTTATGATACAGCAAGATAACCTCAAGAGATTTCCAAGTTAGTTTATTTCTATAAGATTACAGATCTGAAGAAGTGAACTTATATTCTGAAAATTTTATTTGCTCTTGGTCATGTTATCCATGAATGCTTTTATATTTTTGGGTTGCCGCGGACCAGCAGTTGAGTGGCCTGCTCGGCTCAGCCTACAAAATAACAGGGTTAAGTTCCTTGACAAACAAAGTTGACGCCCGTCTGACTTGTTATACATAAATGACAGATAATCAACCGAGGCTAATCCAGGTTCTAAAATTACTCTTTGGGTTGAGATCTTTATAAGCCGATGTAGTTTAGTGCCGAGCTTGGTTCACGGCTAGTTTTTATTTACTTTTAGTACCATATGAGTTAGTCTACATTTCATTCAAAGAAGATTGTGCTGTCAGGCAGAACGACATGCATGTCTAAGGGCTGTGGCATCCCCAAATTATAAATTACTTTTAACATGTCATTTTAGAATTGGACGAAATGTAAATACATTGCGAAATTACCAATATCGACTCTGCAATATTTTGAGATCATTTATATGACAATTTAATCTATTAAA
This sequence comes from Citrus trifoliata, assembly GCA_018350135.1. NCBI lineage: Eukaryota > Viridiplantae > Streptophyta > Magnoliopsida > Sapindales > Rutaceae > Citrus > Citrus trifoliata. Next base: position 35,426 of record VKKW01000522.1, on the reverse strand, counting down.
TGGATGGTGATTTCCTCACAAGAATCAATGATAGATGATTTTGGAGAGATGAAAGAATCGTAAAATTCCCTTTTAATGTATATATGAATTAGATGATATAATTATATATAATTAGATATCAATTATTTTATTTATATTTTTATATGTTTTAAGATTTAAATCATATTTATGCTATTTTTGTTGCAATGTTTTTTTATTTATTTTTGGATTCAAATTAGTACTACAAATTAACCGTCAACCAAAAATTTTGATTCTGACTGCCCCCGCACAACCCCCATGGAATTTAAATTGACCAAACGCTATCTCCATTTAAGAAGTTATCGTATATACATCCATTTATTGTTATTGAAGCAAAGGAGACTAAAACACAGGCACTTCTCTGTTTATAAGTACACAACTAAAACCTCTCTCTTAGTTTGCACATTACCAGTATGGAAATTAGTATTGTCTCAAAAGAAGTTGTGAGGCCATCTTCACTCGATGTTCATCTTTTAAAACCATTCAAAATTTCTCTTTTAGATCAACTCACTCCCACAACCTTTTCTCCACCGATACTCTTTTACCCCATGAGAAATACACATCTAAAGGGTACCCAGATCTCAACTCAACTCAACTCAAGGAGTCACTCTCAAAAACCCTAGACCGCCTTTACCCTTTTACAGGAAGAGTGAGAGACAATCTCATCATCAACGATTACGATGAGGGAGTTCCATATATTGAAACCCGAGTGAGCACTCATTTATTTGAGTTTCTTCAAAATCCTCCAATGGAACTATTGGACCAATGTCTCCCGTATCCTCCATTCAGTTACCAACCAAATCCAGATCAAGTGCCCCAAGCAGTTGTACAATTGAAAATATTTGATTGTGGTGGCATAGCACTTGGCTTGTGCCTCTCACATAAGATCATTGATGGTGCCACAGCAAGTGGTTTTCTCAGAAGTTGGGCTGCAAATTCTGGTGGAGCTTTGCCATGAAGCAGTTGTTGGGAACAATTAGGTTTTTAAATTTTTTAAAACCTTTTGAAGATCGCTCTCATATAATATATAAGAATTTGTATTCTAGAAATCGTACCTTAAAAATCCGAGTTGGCTTTTTCCGCTCAAGTGATTTAGGCTCCTAGATCACGATCCGCCACCACCACTCCTGTTAGATCACGATCCGTCACCACCACGCTTGTTAGATCACGAACTGTCACCAATGATCTTCCAGGTTATGACTCAGGTTCGATCTGCACTTGACGTGTGGGCGCTTTTATCATTACCAAAGCAACTAGCAAGAGAAAATTTTTCTCTCAACAAGAGAGAGAAAAATCTTATTCTCTGATCTGTGTAAAGTGGCTTCCCCCTTTTCTTTTTAGAAAATAAGCCTTATATATCTCCCTTTAGTGAAAACCCTAGGCTCCAAATAATGCCCTAAATAAAACTCACGTTCCTTTTCATTTTGTAGGGGGCCCACCATGTAAAATAACATAAGGCCCCTTGCACATAAGCTAATTAAATGGAGCCTCCCACTAAATGATATGTTTAGGCTTTTGACCCAAATAGCTAGGTATCTTACTTATTAGTCCAGTAGTGGTGCAGTCAATTAAATGAGCTAACCCGGGGATCATTTGGGAACATACAATAGTGGCTACAATAATTAGGTCTGTAATTAAACTAGCCCAATTATTTAATTCCAAATCTACTCCACTAAAAGATTGGAACTGACTTCCATAATTGTATGCTCGAATAATAATTCGACCCAAGCCACATTGATTTCTTTACTGCACAATCATTTGTACCACATCGTTAATTAAATTGATATCTCAACTGTCCAATCAATTTAATAACATCTTATTCCTTGATCCTTACTGGTTTTCTCTAATGATCATTTTCAACATACTAAATATGTTGACACACTCTGGCCAGAGAATTCTATGATCAAGTGCCGAAAACCCATCAAGAGATGTGTTGTACAAATTCTATATTGTTAATCCATAACTCCAATACTCATAATTGCTCCCACCAAGATACCGGGTAATCTTGACCACAAGGATGTGTCGTGCCCATTGGTAACTCAAATGAAATAACAATTACAATCATGAAATCATAATTAACTCAAGATTAAGATTACAGTAAAATCAACGCCTATGAGATTTAATAAGTCTGACAGTTATTACAAAGTTAATTAAATCTCATATGTGATCCTGTTCAATGTAGTCGTACTACATCAATAAATTCATACATGATTAAGACAAATCATTCAATGAATTTTTTACAGTCTATACCTAAATAAAATGCCCAACTTTATTTATCAACTGCGAACTAAATTTATTTAATCATAAGATAACTTGTATTTATGTCTTCTGTGAATCCACATGGTGATCACATAAATACATATAATATGATTAAATGGACTTTAATACAAATATTAATGCAATTAAGATATTTGAATAAAATACCTCATCTATTTTATTAATCAGAAAAATTGTTTATTACAATTAAATAAACACATATGCTTTTAAAGAGCATATTTTCCCAACAATCTCCCACTAGCTCTCAAAGCATATTTGGCATCTCACACATGCCCATGGATTCTAAGTGCAAGTTAAAAGGTTTTCCAGGTATGGCCTTAGTAAAAGGATCTGCCAAGTTTTGCTGTGACGCAATCTGAGTAACCTCCACATCACCTCTCTGCACTATATCCCTTATAAGATGATACTTCCTCTCAATATGTTTTTGTTTCTTGTGGTTCCTTGGTTCCTTAGATTGCGCTACCGCACCACTATTATCGTAAAATAGTTTCAGGGGTGCAGTTACAGCAGGTACCACCTCAAGATCTTGTAGGAACTTGCAGAGCCATACAGCTTCTTTTGCAGCTTCGGATGCAGCCACATATTCAGCTTCAGTTGTGGAGTCTGCGATACAAGATTGTTTCACACTCCTCCAACTAATAGCTCCACTTCCCAATGTAAACACATAGCCGGAAGTTGATTCTCTGGAATCCTTATCTGATATAAAGTCAGAATCAGTATAACCCACTGGAATGAGTTCATCACCAGAATACACAAGCATATAATTTTTAGTTCTTTTTAGATACTTCATTATATGCTTGACCGCAGTCCAGTGTTCAGGTCCAGGATTAGATTGATATCTACTAACCATCCCTACCGCAAAACAGATGTCTGGCCTAGTGCAAAGCATGGCATACATGAGACTTCCCACAGCTTCTGCATAGGGAACTCGTCTCATTCTCTCTATCTCTTCAGATGTTTTAGGTGATTGATCTTTAGAGAATGTAATTCCATGTCTGAATGGTAATAAACCAGTCTTGGAATTTTTCATGCTAAATCTAGCCAATATCTTATTGATATAGACCGCTTGAGACAAGGCTAAAGTTTTATTCTTCCGGTCTCGTAGTAACTTGATACCAAGAATATAACTTGCCTCTCCTAGGTCTTTCATATCAAATTGTTTTGCTAACCAACTCTTTATTGTAGTCAATACTCCTATATTGTTTCCAATTAGGATAATATCGTCTACATAAAGAATTAGGAAGGCTACAGATTTTTCTTGAATTTTCTTGTACACACATGGTTCATCAATGTTCTGAATGAATCCAAATGATTTAATCGCTTGATCGAATCTGATGTTCCATGACCGGGATGCTTGCTTCAATCCATAAATGGATCTTTGCAACTTACATACCATGTGTTTTTGGCCTTTTTGTATAAATCCATCTGGTTGCTGCATATAAATGTTTTCTTCAAGATGCCCGTTAAGAAAGGCAGTCTTGACATCCATTTGCCAAATTTCATAATCTAGCACTGCAGCAATGGAGAGCAGAATCCTGATGGATTTAAGCATAGCAACCGGAGAAAAAGTTTCCTCGTAATCGATTCCCTCTTTCTGAGTAAACCCTTTGGCTACTAATCTTGCTTTAAATGTTTCCACCCTTCTGTCTACTCCTCTTTTTCTCTTGTAGATCCACTTGCACCCTATGGGTTTTACCCCATTTGGTGCCTCTACAAGTTCCCAGACTTTATTGGAATACATAGATTCTATTTCTTGATTCATGGCCGTTTTCCAAAATTCAACATCTCTATCTATTAGAGCTTCGTTGTAACTAGTGGGATCTTGTACATGTTCATCTGAGATAGCCGTGTAAGTTTCTCCCAAAAGCATGTATCTCGCAGGTAACCTAGTTACCCTCCTACTACGACGAGGTTCTAAAAGTAATGGTTGTTCAGGGTTAATCCTGTGTTGATCATCTGGTTGTTGTTGTTCTTCCTATTCTGAAACAGGCGTTGAAAGCTGAGCATCAACCTGATCACCTGACAGTTCTTCAAGTATTACCTTACTCTTAGGTTTGAAGTTTTTCATATAGTCTTCCTCAAGGGAAGTGAAATGTGTGCTCACGATCACTTTTCTATCTTGAGGACTATAAAATAAACCTCCCCTTGTTCCTTTGGGATACCCCACAAACATACAAACCTTAGAACGTGAATCCATTTTGTCTGCCTTTGGTTTCAGCACATGTGCTGGTGATCCCCAAATACGGACATGTCGTAAACTTGGTTTGCGACCTGACCATAATTCTATTGGGGTTTTAGGCACTGATTTAGATGGAACTAAGTTCAAAAGGTAAATTGCAGTTTCCAGTGCTAGTCCCCAAAAAGAGATTGGTAATGACGAATAACTAAGCATAGATCTCACCATATCCAAAAGAGTTCCATTTCTTCTTTCAGCTACCCCATTTCTTCTTCCCCCTTTTCTTTTTAGAAAATAAGCCTTATATATTTCCCTTTAGTGAAAACCCTAGGCTCCAAATAATGCCTTAAATAAAACTCACGTTCCTTTTCATTTTGTAGGGGGCCCACCATGTAAAATAACATAAGGCCCCTTGCACATAAGCTAATTAAATGGAGCCTCCCACTAAATGATATATTTAGGTTTTTGACCCAAATAGCTAGTTATCTTGCTTATTAGTCCAGTAGTGGTGCAGTCAATTAAATAAGCTAACCCGGGGATCATTTGGGAACATACAATAGTGGCTACAATAATTAGGTTTGTAATTAAACTAGCTCAATTATTTAATTCCAAATCTACTCCACTAAAAGATTGGAACTGACTTCCATAATTGTATACTCGAATAATAATTCGACCCAAGCCACATTGATTTCTTTACTGCACAATCATTTGTACCACATCGTTAATTAAATTGATATCTCAACTGTCCAATCAATTTAATAACATCTTATTCCTTGATCCTTACTGGTTTTCTCTAATGATCATTTTCAACATACTAAATATGTTGACACACTCTGGCCAGAGAATTCTATGATTAAGTGCCGAAAACCCATCAAGAGATGTGTTGTACAAATTCTATATTGTTAATCCATAACTCCAATACTCATAATTGCTCCCACCAAGATACCGGGTAATCTTGACCACAAGGATGTGTCGTGCCCATTGGTAACTCAAATGAAATAACAATTACAATCATGAAATCATAATTAACTCAAGATTAAGATTACAGTAAAATCAACGCCTATGAGATTTAATAAGTCTGACAGTTATTACAAAGTTAATTAAATCTCATATGTGATGCTGTTCAATGTAGTCGTTCTACATCAATAAATTCATACATGATTAAGACAAATCATTCAATGAATTTTTTACAGTCTATACCTAAATAAAATGCCCAACTTTATTTATCAACTGCGAACTAAATTTATTTAATCATAAGATAACTTGTATTTATGTCTTCTGTGAATCCACATGGTGATCACATAAATACATATAATATGATTAAATGGACTTTAATACAAATATTAATGCAATTAAGATATTTGAATAAAATACCTCATCTATTTTATTAATCAGAAAAATTATTTATTACAATTAAATAAACACATATGCTTTTAAAGAGCATATTTTCCCAACAGCAGTGACGTACAAAAACTTATCTGAGGCATCAATCATTTTCCCTCCTCAAAACCCTTCACCAAATCACCATTTATCCGTAATGGAAAAGATTTGTTTAAGAGAAGCCAAGTCCAAGACGAGAAGATTTGTGTTTGACGCGAAGGCCATAGCATCCCTAAGGTCTGAATGCAAAGGCGAACGTGTCTCCAATCCAACGCACATTGAAGCATTGTCAGCATTCATTCTGAAGTCGGCCATGCTGGCTTCAAGATCAACAGCAAATTCACGGTTTGTAATACATCAAGCGGTGAACCTTCGAAGATTAACAGAGCCAAGATTATCGACTTATACTGTCGGGAACCTCTTTCTGTTCGCAAGCGCAGCTTATAACATGGAGCATGCAGCAGAAATGGAGCTGCATGAATTGGTGGCACGTATGAAGCAAGCTGTGGGGAGTATCAATCGTGAGTACTTGAAAATATTGCATGGTGATGAAACTTTTCCAAAAGTGTGTGAGTATATAAAAAAAAATAGAAGAGGTTTCTACCCACAAAAATTTAAATGCCATCATATCTTCCAGTTGGCTCAAATTTGGATTCAATGAAGTTGATTTTGGGTGGGGGAATCCAATTTGGAGCGGCATTTCTGGAGAATTTGGTTCTTTCCAAAACTTGACAATTTTTAAGGAAATAGAAAGTGCTGATTATGATAATGCAGTGGAGGCATGGGTGACATTAGATGAAAAAATAATGTCTGTATTGGAGCATGATCCTCAGTTTTTGGCCTTTGCTTCGCCGAATCCGAGCATTATTATTTGATGTTTGTCGATTCTGAATTTTTTGTGTTCCTGATGAATCACGATGGATGTTACTGGCTAGCCAGTGGCTAATACTAAGCAGTTGATGGTGATGGTAGATTTTGAAGATGGCAGCATGATATGCTGCGATGAAATAAAGGTTGGTGTACTGAAAAAAATAAAAGGGATAATGTCTCCGGATCCCTGTTTTTTTTTTTATTGATTTTAAAAGTTAGGGTGTATAATTTATGTATTTTTTTAGCCAATAAAACCATTAAAAAAAAACGTGAATTGTGATGGATTAATTTTCAACTATAGGATGGCTAGTCGGTTCATTTTCAAAGCTTCTACTAAAAGAAAAAATTAGTTTGAACTGGCGGACTGTTTTCAAACAGTTAACTAGGGATGGCAATGGGGAGGGGAGGGGACCAATCTCCCCGTATCCATCTCCGATATTTTGCGTATGTCCCCGTCCCCTCCCGTCCCCGTCAGAATTACTTGAGAGAATCTTCATCTCCTTCCCGAATAATACAAGGGATCCCCGAGGGTCCCCGATCCCCGAATAACTAATACTTTTTTTTTGTTTTCGATTTTAAGTTAATCATATTAAAAAAAATTCAAACAAAAGTAAAGTTTGAAATATATCTTACATTAATATCCATTACAAAAGTCATATAAATTAAATTAGTAAGTAACGCAGCATGCAAGAGATACAAACTTCTTTTACAAATTATCATGAACAAATTAATAGTCTAATATAAAATTGTTACAAATAAAATCCAATTTAGATTCAAAATTAACTTTTTCAATGGTGGCGTGGGCACTTTATAAATGTGGACTATTCCCTTTACAACAAAATAGTTAAATTGGAGAAAATCAAGTGCAAATATTAGATTAGATTAGATTAGTTATTAAAATTGTGATTCGCTATGGGCAATTATAACATCTAAAAATAAATAAAAAAATAGATTTAAGTTTAAAATATTTAAAGAATATTAAAATTAAAAAAAATTTGAGCTAATAGAATCTACTCGGTCTTTTTAATGTCCTAAATAAAAATTTAAGACTTTATTTAGTTAATTAGGCCTAAAAGTTTAATAATATAAATATTTTGATTTTTTTATTTTTACCAATATTTATAATTTTATAATTTAAAATTTATTATTTATTTACTAGTAATTTTAAAAAATTAAAATAAAATTAAAAATTAAAATGGGGAAATGGGTAGGGGATGGGGATTCCACCTCATTCCCGTCCCCTCCCCGAATAAAAAATTGGGTAAAAAAAAACTTTTGTCCCTTCCCCGAATAAGAAATTGGGTATGAAATTATCCCCATACCCTCCCCGAATGGGGAAAATCCCTGAGGGTACCCGTCCCCGTAGGGATTTTTGCCATCCCTACAGTTAGTGTTATTTGACTCATTACCCATGTTTAAATCCTGGCGAGATAAGTGACAACAAAATAAATTTAAATATTGCCTACTCTTTACTTTATATGCGCGTGTGTGTAGATATAAGTATATATATGTGTGTATATATATTAAAATTCAGTAATCAATCAAATTTTTATTACTATTGAATGGGCATTTGTCTTACTAATCACTTTCAAAATTACTAAATACGTATATAATAAATTGGTAAAAGGAAAACGGTAATTGGCGGGCCAGACTATATTTGTACCATGAAATGTGCATTGTACACCTTCCTAAAAACTCATTTGACAAATTAAAAAATGATCATTCTATAATACTGTAATTTACCTCAACCTTGTGAAATGTCTTAAGGATGTCTTTCTCTTGTTCCTCCTTATTGGATTTTGCAAACCGACTTGGAAAAGGAGGAGGTATCACAATAGGTAGGGGTTTCGCTCTGGTGGGTTGCGCATCTTGAGATTGAGGCATCAATTCATTCTTCTCAAGCTCATCTTCTACATGCTTTGTCACTTTCTTACTAGGCTCTTGCAACTCTTTCCCACTTCTAAGGATGACAGCATTAACGTTTTGCTTTGGATTCACTTCAGATTGTGAAGGCAATCTCCATAATGCTTGAGACTCTAGACGGCTCACTGTAGTCGCCAATTGACTCATTTGGTTCTCCAAATTCTGAATGCTTGCTGTAGTTGCCTGCTCATTCACCGTTCTTGAAGTGGCATCTTGCCTACTGCCAAATTATTGTGCATTGGCAGCCATATTTGATATCAACTCCCTTGCTTGAGTAGGGGTCTTGTTCACTAACACGCCTCCACTAGCAGCATCTATCATGCTCCTATCCATCAATGACAGTCCTTCGTAAAAATATTGAATAAGGAGTTGATCAGAAATCTGATGCTGAGGACAGCTGGCACACAATTGTTTGAATCGCTCCCAATACTCATATAAAGTCTCCCCAGGAAGTTGTCTGATTCCACAAATGTCTTTTCTGATGTTGGCAGCTCTTGAAGCGGAAAAGTACTTCTCAAGGAACTGCTTCTTCAAATCATTCCACGTTGTAATCTATCCAGGAGGCAAGTAGTACAACCAATCTTTAGCTAGCCCATCTACAGAGAACGGAAAAGCACGCAGCTTAATCTGCTCTTCAGTCACACCTTGTGGTCTCATACTTGAACACACAACATGAAACTCCTTAAGATGTTTATGAGGATCTTCACCTGCAAAACCATGAAACTTGGGTAATAAATGAATAAGACCAGACTTTAATTCAAAATTTACCTCCAAATCTACATATTGAATGCAGAGTGGTTGTTGATTCAAGTCTGGTTCAGTTAACTCTCTAAGAGTTCTTTCTACAGGTGCAGCTCTGTCCATCACTTGTTCTTTCGAATCGCTAGATGATTCAACTAAATCAGGCACCGTATCTCTTTCAGAAAGCAAAGGTGATGAGGATCGTTGCTTAGCTCGCTTCGTCTGCTGTCTCAGCTGGCGAGCTGTCTTCTCAATTTTAGGATCAAACGAAAGTGTACCTGTACGAGAAAAACGAACCATACACCAAGTAAAACGTAAAAATGATTAAATAAATTACACCAATCCCCGGCAACGGTGCCAAAATTTGATGGTTGTCGAAGCCAACAAAAATAAATTTATACTCTAAATAAATTATGTATAGTAATTGAGCAGGGTCGTGTCCACAGAGATCGGTAATTATTTAAATCCTTTTGAAACATAAAACGTAAAATGGGGGAATTGTTGACAATAATAAAAATCAAATTAAAATAACAAGAATGCAAATTAAAGTTGTAATTCAAATTGGAGAAAGCTCTGGTTGAAGGAATTAACTCAGCTTGATTCGACTACTGATCATTGATTCAAATATAGATTATTATTACTCATGAATAGACCGGTTATAGCTACGGAGACCCTCTAATAGCCAATCTCTCCTTAACTAGTCGATAACCAAGGTACGACCGTTGGTTATTTCCCTAATCAATAGACAACCCTAGATACGATCATAGGATTTAATCAATTGACAGCCTGAAAAACCAAAGAGACCTAAATTCTAATCAACACATATGATAATTCATTTAAATTAGATTGTTTATTCTCACAACACAACTCTCTGCTATGTTATTTGTCACAAATATTAAATTCTTCATATGATAAATTCTTTAATTGACAATAGATTAAGTTGATAATTAAATAGTGGCCAATTACCTAATTAACAAACATAATCATGAAAATAATTCAAAGAATAAACAAATACCCAAAAAGTAATAAAACAATTAAAGCACAAGAAAGATCTCACAGTAGTGATGAATCAAAGCTTCATTATCCTTCAACAAGAAAAATAGGTTTAGTTCTTCATAGAGAGAAGAGAAAAATTAAGATCTAGGGTTTCTAGCTAGTCACTGGAGTATATATGGCACTATATGACATGAGATAACCTCTTGTTTTCTACATATATGCTATATGATTTGCTTCCATGATTGATTATGTTTTTGGATATTCTGAATTACTATAAATTTACGTAATCTTGTTGTAATGTCATTTTATGAGATTTATGACTTATAATATTTATTTTAATAAAAAGAAGGCTTGCAATATCTTTGGTACCGGATCGTGATTTGGGAAGTCTAGATTAATTTCAATTGTTCGTCTTCTTGAATTGTCAAGGTATGATTTTCTAGATTACGTATTCTTATATATTGTATGAGATCAGTCCTAAAATTTTTTATAAAAATTTAAAAAATTAATTTTTCTCTATCAAAATAAAACATAAGAATTGTAAATAGATGGTAAAACAAGTAAACTAACATAGTAATGGTAAAGTCATATATTCTTGATAAACAAAACATAAACTTCTAGATCTCGAAACCCATATTGTTCAATTAAGGCATTATTAGACAGTTTTGAATTTATCAAGAAACAAATAGTTTTGAAAATGATTTTGCTGTCGAATCCTCTTGAAAATTTTATGGGAGATACCTATAGATGTCCAGAATAGTTTTGTAAAATATTGTGTCATTCCAATTTATAAATTAAGAGTTAAAATTCAACGAATCAGACTTGTATGGGTATGAATTAGAAAATCAAGGTCTTTGAATAAGTAGTTAATAGTTTTATCTTGCATTTGTTTAAGGTGTTGGAGGTGTTTGACGTTGTTAGAGGCTTGGAGTTGTGTTTAGATCATTGCTTTTATAGAGATAAGTAACTTCATTCCTAATATACTGATTTTCATAACAAAATTAGTTTATGAAAATGTTTTTAAATATGAAAATTATGTTATTTGTATGGTTTTAATAAAATATTATAAATACCTTTAAATATGTAATTTATTTTGTTACATGATTATCTTTTATGAATTTGTCTACTAATACTGAAATGGAATTTATTTTGGAAGCCTAAATCATTGTTGATTTTTATGAATCCGATATAAATATTTAGTTCACATTTACGATCGACATTATTTATGATTGTTTAGGGGGGCCACCTCTCGAGAGGTAGAGTATTGCAGGATGCCACATACAGTACAAAGTGTCATGCGTAAGTTGTTACATATGGAAAATGAATTTAAATATTTTGACTCATTGTCAATACATTCTAGACTCGTACTAAGTTTCTGTTATGAGTTTGCACATTATATTCCAATTCTAATTTTATTTTTTTTCTAGGTCACCGGGGGTATAGATGACATTATGTGACATGAGACAACCCCTTGTTTTCTACATATATGTTATACGATTTACTTCCATGATTGATTATGTTTTTGAATATTTCAAATTACCATGAATTTATGTAATCTTATTGTAATATGTCATTTTATGAGATTTATAACTTATAATATATGTTTAACAAAAAGAAGGCTTGCAATATCTTCCCGGTAAACATACTGTGTTGGGAATAGTTTTACTTACTAAATTAATTGCTCACCCCTCGTCATTACGTTTTACAGATTAAGTACCTTGTTGAGAAATGCACTTATCTTTGGAGCTAGAGATCCATTCACTTTTGCTAGTTGAATAAGAAAAGGTCGAAATGCGCTTGCCAGTGAATAGTGACCGAAAGTCAACTGACGATGATCAAGAAGTTCAGATTAGATATTTTACACTGAGCTAAGTCCAATGATGGCAAGGGCAAGCTCTAACGTGCAGCGACAGTGCCGGATCCAGCTCCCACAACCATGATAACTTCAACAACTGATTGGCAACAAATTGGTCGTTTTAGTGACTGTTGATGGTCGAAAAATTTAATAGGGTGTAGTGAGGGACAAAACCCAAGTGGTGGCGTGTCACAAATCTAGCGAAATCGCACCGACTTTAGACAGCAATTGTCCCAGCTCTTCAAAATTTCGATTGGCAGCTTTCCGATCATTTCCTGGTAGTGTGGAAGGTGTAAGAATGACCAACATTAGCTAAGGATTCGATTGGCACCTTCTATTGTCGTTGCAGTGGCTGGAAACAGAAACGTGCGGCGGATCAGTTTTTGTTTCGGGTCGGGTTTTCAACAGATCTCTCTCCAGCACCCTTTCTCTCTCCGTTTCTCTCTAACACAATTAATTTATAGCAACAAGCTTTCTTTTCTTTTTTAGGAGATTTTGTAGGATTCAAAAATGAGAATGGATGTGTATAAAGAGGAGAGAAATCGGGAGACTTGCACGTCTTTATCTTCTTCCCTTTTCTCTTTTGTACCTTCTCCTTTGAGTTTCATCATGGTTCCGCGTGGCTTAATTTTTTAATTGGTCAAAGGAAAAAAAAGCCTCAGAATTATAATTTTGTTTCTATTGATTCATTTATGCTTTGGGTATTGGATGTTTTGTGTTTATTTTAATGATTGTTTCGCTTAATTACTACAATGCCAACTAGTTTATTACCCCTTGGAATTTATTGCTAGGTTAGATATCAAATCCTAATTATTTGATGGAAAATTCTATAATACCGTAACTAAATTTACGGCATTGATGCCGTAATGGACGTAGACTATTAGATTAAATCAACGATTCACAATAATGATAAAATTAAAAAAAAATTAAATTAAATTATATATAACCAGTTTATAATCGGTTAAGTATTTTTTAAAATAAAATTCCACTGATATAAATTTAAAGGAAAAAAGGATTTACTTTTTAAAGGAATAAAAAAAATATAAAGGGAAAAGATCCCAAATTAACGAATTGCAAAAGATATAGTCACACCCACTGCTGCGTTAACTTCCGTTCGGGTGCACCAGCAATACGTTTGTAGATTGCAACCATTCTTTGAGTTGATTTTTTGTCTTGTTCGAATTGTTGAGTCTTTGCCATCGCTGCCACTGTCTTGGTTTTGGCAGTTGTCACCTGTGAAAGGTAAGTTTAATCCTCTTTCTCGTTCGAATTGCTAAGCAATTTCGTTTTCTTTGCTGAATTTGCTAAGTAATTTAATTCCAGATTTCTCATTCAATTTTATATTAACTGACATAGTAGCATCGTCATAATTTATTCACGGAATTCTTAGATTCAATTCCGCTGGAATTAACAAGTCTCTGCACGCTGGATTTGTTCACGGAATTAAGAAGGTCTGTGCAAAGTGTTTGGGTTTGCTGGACCACATAGACATTGCCCACTTGCCTGGCAGTCTGTCACTATACTGGCCGGACCACATAGACATCTTTCTCAAAGTCGTTGAGTGAATAGTAAGTTCATACTCTCCATTTTCTACTGTATATATATCTCAATTGTGGGAAAGAAATCTGTAATAATTCACTGCTACTAACAGATCATAATTTAGTACAAGTTCACGCTCATGATAATTTGTAATAAGATGCCTGTTTTCCAGCAATTGTTAAACTTGCAATCATTGTTCACAATTTCAGCCTGCATCTTTGCCGTATTTGTCCTTTTCAAATGGTTTCTTATCCAACCACTTAGCACCAAAAAAACTTCAAAGTAGGTTGATGATTTTCTTGAGGTAGTCATTCAAGAACATGAGAATATGATGAGTGACAATTCTCAAGTTGAAGATAATAAGGACTTTATAGATGTCTTGTTTTGGCTTGAGTAAGAAAATAATTAGCTGCTGTTTTTAGGTTAATTTTTCTATTGTTTCTGGGTAAATTTGCTGCTGTTTTTTAGTTATTTTTTTACTGTTTTGGGGTTATATTTCTGTTGTTTCCAGGTAAAATGTTCTGGTGTTTTGGGCTTCATTTGCTGCTGGTTCTAGGTTAAATATTTTGTTGTTTCTGGGTAAATATACTGCTGTTTTTCAGTTAAATTTTCTACTATTTTTGGATAAATTTTCTACTGTATTTGGGATGATTTGTTGCTGTTTGTGGTTAAAAGTTTTTGGTGTTTTGGGCTTCATTTGCTGCTGTTTTTAGGTTAAATGTTTTGCTATTTTTGGGTAAATTGGCTGTTGTTTTTCAGTTAAATTGTTTGATGTTTTGGATAAATTTACTGCTATTTTTGGGTTATATTTTCTGTTGTTTCTAGGTAAGTTTTTTTGGGTGTTCTGGGCTTAATTTGCTGTTGTTTTTTGGTTAAATATTTTGCTGTTTCTAGGTAAATATACTGCTATTTTTGGATAAATTTACTGTTGTTTTTGGGTTATATTTTTTGTTGTTTGCCTGGCAGTCTATCACTATGTCGGCTGGACCACATAGACATCTTTCTCAAAGTCTTTGAGTGAATTGTAAGTTCATACTCTCCATTTTCTAGTGTATATATATCTCAATTGTGGGGAAGAAATTTGTAATAATTCACTGCTACTAATAGATCATAATTTAGTACAAGTTCACGCTTATGATAATTTGTAATAAGATGTCTGTTTTCTAGCAATTGTTAAACTTGCAATCCTTTATCACAATTGCAGCCTGCATCTTTACCGTATTTGTCCTTTTCAAATGGTTTCTTATCCAACCACTTAGCACCAAAAAATCACTACCACCTTCTCCCCTAAAGCTCCCAATCATTGGAAACCTTCACCAACTTGGCTTGTTCCCTCATTGCTCACTCGGTGCTTTGGCACAATGCTATGGCCCCCTGATGTTGCTTCACTTAGGCAAAGTGCCAGTGCTTGTTGTCTCTTCTGCTGATGTTGCCTGTGAGATCGTTAGAAATGTAATCTTTGCAATCAACCAAAATTAACCCCATTTGTAAAACTTTTAAACGGTTGTATAGATGTCTCTATGACACCTTATGGTGAGTACTTAAGAAAAGTTAAAAGCTTATTTGTTGTACAACTTTTAAGTAACAAAAGGATTCATTATTCTTTTCGTGATGTTAGAGTAGAAAAATATAGTGATCAAGGAGAAGTTTGTAGTAAGTTTAGGAAGCAGTTTAAGGACTTTATTGAGTTGATGCCTACTTTTCATGTGGGAGATTATATTCCATGGCAAGGTTGGTTGTGCTATTTCAATAGCTTGAATGCCAAGCTTAAGAAAATTTCAAAGGAGGTTGATGATTTTTTTGAGGTAGTCATTCAAGAACATGAGAATAGGATGAGTAATAATTCTCAAGTTGAAGATCACAAGGACTTTATAGATTTCTTGCTTTAGCTTCAGAAAGAAAATATTTTAAATTTCCTATTGATAAAGCTTCATTTGTTGCTATCTTTAGGTTTAATTTTCTGCTATTTCTGGGTAAGGCGGCTGATGTTTTTAAGTTTATTTTTCAGCTTTTTCTGATAAATTTACTACTGTTTTTGGGTTATATTTTCTGCTGTTTTAAGGTAAATATTTGGTGTTTTGGGCTTCATTTGCTACTGGTTTTGGGTTAAATATTTTATTGTTTCTGGGTAAATAAACTGTTGTTTTTCAGTTAAATTTTTTGCTGTTTTTGAATAAATTTTCTGCTGTATTTGGGATGATTTGCTGCCATTTTTGGTTAAATTTTTTTGGTGTTTTGGGCTTCATTTGCAGCTGTTTTTAGGTTAAATTTTCTGCTGTTTGTGGGTAAATTGGTTGCTATTTTTAGATAAATTTACTGCTGTTTTTGGGTTATATTTTTTGCTGTTTCCAGGTAGTTTTTTTGGGTGTTCTGGGCTTCATTTGCTGCTGTTTTTTGGTTAAATATTTTGCTATTTTTGGGTAAATATACTGTTGTTTTTGGATAAATTTACTTTTGTTTTTGGGTTATATTTTCTGTTGTTTTCAGGTAAGTTTTTTTTGGTGTTTTGGGCTTCATTTGCTGTTGTTTTTGTTTAAATATTTTGCTGTTTCTGGGTAAATATTCTACTATTTTTGGATAAATTTACTTCTGTATTTGGGATGATTGGCTGCTGCTTTTGGTTAATTTTTCTGGTGTTTTGGGCCTCATTTGCTACTGTTTTTATATTAAAGTTTTTGTTGTTTCTGGATAAATTGGCTGTTGGTTTTTGGTTAAATATTTTGCTGTTTCTGGGTAAATATACTGTTGTTTTTTGGTTAAATTTTCTGTTGTGTTCAGGTAAATTTTTTTGGTGTTTGGGCTTCATTTACTACTGTTTTTAGGTTAAATTTTCTGTTGCTTCTAGGTAAATTTGCTGCTGTTTTATAGTTAAAATTTTCACTATTTCTGGATAAATTTATTGTTATTTTTGTGTTAAATTTTTTGCTGTTTCTGGGTAAATTTGTTGCTGTTTGGATAAATTTACAACAGTTTTTTGGCTAAATTTTTTACTGTTTACATGTAAATTTTTTTGGTGTTTTGGGCTTCATTTGCTGTTGTATTTGGGATAAATTTTTTGCCGTTTTTGTGTAAAATTTACTACTATTTTTTAGTTAAATTTTTTGTTGTTTCTAGATAAATTTATTACTGCTTTTGGGTTAAAGTTTCTGTTGTTTTACAGGATCCAAAACTTGTGATATTTGACATTTCTTTTTGTTCTAAATCTTCATGTACAGGTTCTTGTAAACTCGAAAATGGCTGAAAATGTAGATGAGGGTAACGAGAATGATTTCAAGGAGAATGACAATGTGAGCCAGGAAAATGAAAATTTAAGAAAAAATCGGCCTTTCGTTGAGTATTTGTAAGTCTTCTTACATTAAATATTATGTGTTTGACTGTTGGTAAATTTATGAATATTTAGTAAAGCTAAGCATAATAATGTTAACATGCACTGATTATATATATTTTTTTCAAAATATTTAATTGACTGCACAAGCAAGAAGCAAAAAATATTATAGGAACAAGGGAAAAAAGTGGTGAGTGTAGGTGCGATAATTAATTTCCATTAAATTTGGGACGTGTTACAAGCAATAACTTATTGTCATTTTTTTTAATTTTTTAGGATAAAATTAAATTAGGGAAATGTTTCAAAAATTTGAGTGAAGAAGAGAAGGCTAAATTTAGAATGGTTGGTAGTGATATAGCATGGAATAAAGACAAAGAAGATGATTTTGTGAAGGGAACTCAAAAAGCCATGGAAACTAGATGCGCTCCAGATCGTTTTGCAAAACTGGTAGCAAAATTGTCAGAAAATAAAAAAAAAAGTTGTTGTGGAGTTAGGATTTGAAAGTCTTCTGTACATAAAATGTGGTCGACTGAAACGAGATTTATGTTCATGGTTGGTTCAAAATTTTGATCCATTTACTTCATGTATTTTTTTGCATGGTAAGAGTATCAATCTGTCGCCTCGAGATTTTGAGTACATTATGGATGTTCATGTATTTTATTTAGTTAAGTTGGATGAATTTTATCTCAGCTCATTAAAAAGTAGACCAGGTTAGAATTTCACTAACCCTATCAAACCCAACTCATGCCCACCCTTTTATCATTCCATCTAAATCATAAAATGCCAATAATCCAACTCTTTAACCATTTTCACGTTGGATTTAAGTTGAGGCAATTGACTTAAACTAAATAACCTAAATTCCAAATAAATATGAAATAAGACAAAAAATTTCTAAACCACACGTATGACTTGTAGATTGAAGGTAAACGGGTAAATTAGCATTACAGTGGTAAATTGGTCTACAAAATTAAAAAAACTAGTAAATTGAGAGAAAATGTAGTAAATTAATGTTGGAGTTGTAATTTGTACGATGAACTTGTAAACAAAACAAAAACTTAGAAAATGACATAGAACTAGTAAATTGACATTAAGTGTGAAATAAAACAAAAAATATGTAAACCACACATAAAACTAGTAAATTAATGAAAACAATGGTAAATTTTTGTTGGAATTCTAATTTGCACGAAGAACTTGTAAACAAAAAAAAAACTTATAAAAATGACATAGAACTAGTAAATTCACATTAAGTGTGAAATAAAACATAAAATATATAAATCACACATAAAACTAGTAAATTGATGGAAAAATGAGTAAATTAATGTTGGAATTGTAATTTGTACGAAGAACTTGTAAACAAAACAAAAACTTAGAAAAATGACATAGAACTAGTAAATTCACATTAAGTGTGAAATAAAACATAAAATATGTAAACCACACATAAAACTCGTAAATTAATGAAAAAATGGTAAATTAATGTTGGAATTGTATTTTGCACGAAGAACTTGTAAACAAAAGAAAAACTTATAAAAATGAAATAGAACTAGTAAATTGACATTAATTGTGAAATAAAACAAAAAATGTGTAAATCACACATAAAACTAGTAAATTGATGAAAAAATGAGTAAATTAATGTTGCAGTTGTAATTTGTACGAAGAACTTGTAAACAAAACAAAAACTTAGAAAAATGACATAAAACTAGTAAATTCACATTAAGTGTGAAATAAAACATAAAATATGTAAACCACACATAAAACTCGTAAATTAATGAAAAAAATGGTAAATTAATGTTGGGGTTGTAAATTGCAAGAAGAATTTGTAAACAAAACAAAAACTTAGAAAAATGACATAGAACTTGTAAATTCACATTAAGTGTGAAATAAAACAAAAAATATGTAAACCACACATAAAACTAGTAAATTAATGAAAAAATTGGTAAATTAATGTTGGAATTGTAATTTGCACGAAAAACTTCTAAACAAAACAAAAACTTATAAAAATGACATTGAACTAGTAAATTGACATTAATTGTAAAATAAAAAAAAATGTGTAAATCACATA
The DNA here is from genome assembly GCA_018350135.1 of Citrus trifoliata. Lineage (NCBI taxonomy): Eukaryota > Viridiplantae > Streptophyta > Magnoliopsida > Sapindales > Rutaceae > Citrus > Citrus trifoliata. The sequence goes on along the minus strand of VKKW01000522.1, from coordinate 16,267 downwards.
TAAAACTAGTAAATTGATGGAAAAATGAGTAAATTAATGTTGGAGTTGTAATTTGTACGAAGAACTTGTAAACAAAACAAAAACTTAGAAAAATGACATAGAACTAGTTAATTCACATTAAGTGTGAAATAAAACAAAAAAATATGTAAACCACACATAAAACTCGTAAATTAATGAAAAAAAAGATAAATTAATGTTGGAATTGTAATTTGCATGAAGAACTTGTAAAAAAAACAAAAACTTATAAAAATGACATAGAACTAGTAAATTTGTGAAATAAAACAAAAAACTATAAATCACACATAAAATTAGTAAATTGATGAAAAAACGAGTAAATTAATGTTGGAGTTGTAATTTGTACGAAGAACTTATAAACAAAACAAAAACTTAGAAAAATGACATAGAACTAGTAAATTCACATTAAGTGTGAAATAAAACATAAAATATGTAAACCACACATAAAACTAGTAAATTAATGGAAAAATAAGTAAATTAATGTTAGAGTTGTAAATTGTAAGAAGAACTTGTAAATAAAACAAAAACTTGTAAGTGTTGCATAAAACTTGTAAATCACACATAAAATTGGTAAATGTAACCTGGAACTTGAACAAAAAAGAGTAATTACCTGCTTCTTAGGTAACGGGTTACCTATTTATTTAGAATTAATGGTAGAGATTTTTTATTCAAATCTAACGGTCCACGTCCATTACGGCATCAATGCCGTAAATTTAGTTACGGCATTATAGAATGACCCTTGTTTAATTAATCTAATTTGAGATGCAATTAATATTTAATGATTCGCTGCAGTAGAAATTATTAGATCTTAGGTAGAAAACAGTTGACTAAATCAAATGCAACCGTTTGTGTTTGTGTTAGTTAGCTTAATCGATTTCTCTAATTTTTAAGACTGCTACCAGACTAAATCTTTAGCGCTTGTCTTGGGTTATTTAGTAGTTAGGGTTATTTAGACATTTGTGTACTAATTAACTGCGACTAAAGAGAAATAGAGAGAATAGTTCCAACGATTGGTTGTAAAATTCTGATGGTGAATGTTGACTTAGAAGAAGGTTTATTCATTTGATTGATTTCGGTATTTTTAATTTGAAATATCCTACTTGTTTTTCTTTAAAATATTTTTGCTATATTCAACCCCATCCTCTTTCACGAAGCATAAAATTAAGCTAGATACTTTCTATGGGAACGATCCTTACTCACATCACTACATATTTTAGGAGCATAGATTTTATTTTTGGTTGCCTATGAGAGCGCACTATTTCAGCTCTTATCTACTAGAAAACTCCAAATTGCAAACCAAATCATAGATAAAAACTCAAACAAAAAATTTCAACAACCTCAAATAAAACATACAACAAATTAAATCGATCGAGTGAAAAGAAGGACTAAATTTACCAGTGAAACTAAAGCAAACGGTGAATGCAAATGGCAATTTAGGGTTTTAATTAACAGGTGGTGATATAGGGTTAATGTTTTAAACTAAAAGCAAAAAAAGTGAAGTAATTGGGCTTTGTAGCATACTAAACAGGTGATGTAAGACGATATTTTAGGATTTTAGAATTTTATTATTTTAGGTCTTTTAATATTTTTTATTTTTTAATTAGAGTCAATTATCATATGTCTTTTAGTATTTTATTTCCATTAAAATCGTGATTTAATTTCCATTCTAAGTTAACTTAGGAATGTAAGTTTCCTCTATTATAAATAGAGAGATCTTATTATTATTTTCATAACTTTACCGTCAATTATTTAATAAAACCCCCTTTTATAATTTCCTTCAAGATTATTTATAAAAAATCTCTCTTATAGAGTCATTTGGATTATAGTGTCATGTAATATTACTTCGCACATTATTAAAAATCTCATTGAGTCATTTGAGTTAGAACAAGATCTAATCATGCTTCGATTAGAACGTAGGCTAATCAAATTGGCTTAGTCCGGTATTAGAATTATATTTAATGTTTTCTACTCTTTCAATTTTGCTTCTGTTATGCCTGCTCCATTAGTTGGTATCAGAGTAGTTATGTGCCAATCTCACAGCTTTCCTAGCAACTTGCCTCTATCTTGAAAAAGCCAAAAAAAAAAAGGAAAAACCCTAAATTAATAAACCCTAGCTGCTACCACACCCATCACCACTATTGCTGCCACAATCCAACAACCATCACCACTTAACACTACCACTATTAGACTCACCATCATTCGACGATCAAATTCTAGCCACTACCATGAAAAACCACCACTTGCAAACACCGCACAATAGCCATCCAAACCTACAAGCTCCACCACTCAATCCACTGCTGTTCGGCCACTTTTACCGTCGAACGACACTTTTATCAAACTCCACTTTAGCTGCACATCCAATTCCAACCACCAACAAGACTAATTAGTCGCTGAAATCATCATAGCCAACCCAAAATTTTGCTTAACTTTAGCATTTTAATCCCCCGCTACTATAGCGAGTTGATCATCACCGCCGACATTAGGTTGCACCTGGTGGCTATATCTTTCAGATCCTAATCCCTTCAATCCCAATCACGAGCACCAACTACTGGCCACACCAAACTAGAGAATTGAGATAGAGTATCAAAGTACATGTTGTCTTTTTAAGTTTATAAGATATCCTAAATTTTGATGGAATTTTGATGATATTTTTTATTAGATATGTGTGATGGATGATTATCTTCAAATTGTTTCATAAAAATTATTGTTTCTCTAGCATCATTTAAGTTGATGGGTGCTTTAGATTGTTAGGAATAATTACAAGACAAGGATTCGACAAGGACTAGATGAAATCTAAGTTTGATATGAGAGAATTAATGGAAAACAATTTTGTTCATCATGATGATATCGAATCATCTCCTTTTACTTCAATGAAAGTAGAAGATGATGAGATTACTAATCTATTTGATATGTACTCTTGATTTGAACCTTGAACCTAATAGTATGATTGAGTTTGTGCGGCAAAATCAACTTGAAAGGACCCCAGCAATGATTTACATGATTATGCCTATCTATATTGAAGAAGAAAAGATTGTTCTTAAAGAAGAATTGGTTGCGAGGAAAAATTTAATTGGTAAGAACATTAAGCGAGATTAAAGACTTGAGAGGCTTGGTAGTGATTGATTCGTATAAGACTTCATCTTATAGAAGAGTTACTCATAAATGCAAGAAAAAAGATGAAGTATGGAGAATTTCGAGTTTCAAGCACGATTGATGAGCAAGACTACAACCTCAAGCTCCAAAATGCATTAATGCTCCAATTCAAATTCTATCCTCCAGATAAACTTGAGGACAATTTTTCTTTTAAGAAGGGGAGATTAATGTGGGACATTATTTTAGTATTTTAGAATTATATTATTTTGGGTCTTTTAGTATTTTCTATTTTTAATTAGAATCAATTATCAAGTGTGTTTTATTATTTTATTTCTATTAGAATTGTGATTTAATTTTCCTTTTAAGTTAACTTAGGGAAGTAGGTTTCCTCTATTTTAAATATAGAGGTCTTGTTAACTTTTTCATAACTTTATCTTCAATTATTCAATAAAACCCCCTTTTATAATTTCCTCTGAGATTATCTATCAAAAATCTTTCTTATAGAGTCATTTGGATTAGAGTATCATCTAATCTCGCTTCAAAACAAATTATTAAAAATTTCATTGAGTCGTTTGGGTTAAAGAACAAGATTTAATCATGCTTCAATTAGAGCGCAGACTAATCGCATTGGCTTGGCTCGATACTAGAATGATATCTAGTGCTTCCTACTCTGTCAATTCCACTTACACTTCGCCTGCTCCATCAACACAAAGAGAATTGATCTAATTGATACCTTTTTTGTTATTTGGCTCAAGAATTGTTGGAAATCAGAGGAGGGAAATTGTTTTGCTATGGAGAGACATAGGCAAATCGGAAAGTTTTTCAATTAAAGGGACCCATGTTTAGAAAGTGTAGCATCTTGTTTTTATTTTCATTGTTTTTATTTTTAAAACACATTGTTTGAGTAAATTCTAAAACACTATTATTTTTGTTTTTAATTAAAATAATATATTAATATTCGATCAAACATGGTCAAAACAATATTTCTATCACAATTTCTTGATGGAACAAATTTCTATCACGAATCTATCATAAATTCTTGATGGATAATATTTCTATCACAAAACCATCGTTAATCCATGATAGAACTAGGATTTTATCACAAGTTTGTTATACTTTTACTATATGAATCATTTTCTCAAGAATCTATCACAAATTTTTTTTTTTCTTTGTTGTGTGTGTACACATATATACTTGTGTATATATATTGACACTTACATTCTTTAATTTCTATTTAAATAACTTGTAATATAAATATATAAATTAAAATTAATCTCTAACTAGTGCTTCCTCATTTTATCAAACTATGATGTCACTATAATACAAAAAACAATTATAGACATGTCATAATAAACAAAAAAAATGTATATTGAAATCCAAGTTTTTTTTAGACGATTAGAGATTGTGTATCTGTGTTAAGAAAATAACTCTAAAAAAAATATCACCAAAAAATTTTAAAGAAAAAGAAATTTTCAAGCCAAATAATTCATTGAATTAGGTATATAAAGAGGAATTTGCACAACATGGTTATTTGGGGTATGACACAAAACTCTACTAAAGAATAACAATAAAACATTACTAAATTTTTAATTAATGGTTAATTGAAAAATGAAACTGCAAGTGAAAATTTTAATTTGCATTGTGCAATACTGCAAGTGAAAATTTTTTCTAATATTTGATGATAACAAAAATTGAAAAAGTTTTGAAGGGAAGGAAAGATAAGAAAAAAAAAATAGATGAGAAAAGGAGTTCGGTTCTGGGCAAAAATAGAGATAGAGCAAACAATGTGAAAAGAATTTAGATCTATTACAAATAGACGCAGGCAATTAAAACCGAGAATTCACACTGTTTACAGTTACTGTTCATCCGCATAAAAAATATTAATTTTTCAAAAGCATAATAAATTGCAGAAATTAAATGATATAGAGATTTTTACGTGGTTCGGATTAATCAATTCTACATCCACAAGGGCACACCTAAATGAACAACAATTCACTAAGTTGAGATGTTACCAAACTTAAGACTCGCACTTATAGTTTATCACTACAGTTTACTCAACCTCAAACTAAATATGTTTCTCTTGAATAATTGCTATCCCTCTTAATTCACGATCCTCAAGGCACTTGGTAAAGTGATCAATTAGCAATTCTTTAATTCTTCAATGTCTAATGATCTAAAATCCATATAGACTCTCCACAGAGATGAAAAGAAGATAAGAAAATAAGACAACGCAACATTATGCGCCAAATCCGGATTCTCTAGGGAGGAGGCCGAATTTTGCTTCTCTATTTTATGCTATGTGTTATGTGCCTTCAGTTGTGAAATACCTCTCTTTATATAGGCACAAGGGTTTCACAAAAATAACGAGTCTTAAAAGATTTAGGTTCTTTCCAAATAAGAATTTCTTTCCTCTTATAAGTCCTATGAATCTGAATATGAATAAATCCGATCTTCTTGCCTTACTTGTCTCCCAAGAAATATCTAGATCATTTAATAACTTCCTATTTGAACCAACTTCTTGTTCTAAGTAGATCTCATGTGCCAATTATAGAATTTCATCATTAAATGACTTACTAAATTAGACATCAAATTAAATTAGGAAACAAATATTCCTAATAAATTGGAATCTCACTAAATTAGAGAATTAATAAATTAATCTCTATTACAATATTGTTAGAGTACAATTTATGCACTAGTTTTGCATTGTTTACTTCCCTTAATATCGATGTTTTGCACTTAATAATAGTGATTTACTTGTGATTTACTTTTGTAGGTGTAATTCTATTGATTGGTGATAAAATTGAGCTACAAGATGATGTTTAAGGATGATTGTTCTCTTGGAGAAATTATGAGCGGCAGAAGAACTTTGTTGATAAGGCGTGGGCGCGTGCTGTCAACTGCGAACCTGCAGTTTTTAGTTTAACGTGTTTTGTATTTTTGGCTATTTTTGTAATTACGAATTTAATATTTAAGATATTAGTATTTTATTTTAAATAGAACTCTAAAAGAGAAGAGAGAGAGAGTATTTAAGGACGAATCTATTGTGAAAGGGGGAGGATTTGGATTGGAGAAAAAGAAAGAAACTCTAGATCTAATTTTTCTCTTCTCTCTATGAGGAACTAAACCCATTTTTCTGGTTGAAGGTTAATGAAGCTTTGATTCATCACTACTGTGAGATCTTTCTTGTGCTTTAATTGTTTTATTGTTTTTTGGGTATTTGTTTATTCTCTAAATTATTTTCATGATTATGTTTGTTAATTAGGTAATTGTCCACTATTTAATTATCAACTTAATCTATTGTCAATTAAAGGATTCATCGTATGAAAAATTTAATGTTTGTGACAAATAACATAGCAGAGAGTTGTGTTGTAAGAATAAACAATCTAATTTAAATGAATCATCATATGTGTTGATTAGAATTTGGGTCTCTCTGGTTTTTCAGGCTGTCAATTGATTAAATCCTATGATCGTATCTAGGGTTGTTTATTGATTAGGGAAATAACCAACGGTCGTACCTTGGTTATCGACTAGTTAAGGAGAGATTGGCTATTAGAGGGTCTCAGTAGCTATAACCGGTCTATTCATGAGAAATAATAATCTATATTTGAATCAATGATCAGTAGTCGAATCAAGCTGGGTTAATTCCTTCAACCAGAGCTTTCTCCAATTTGAATTACAACTTTAATTTGCATTCTTGTTATTTTTAATTTGATTTTTATTATTATCAAAAATTCCCCCATTTTACGTTTTACGTTTCAAAAGGATTTAAATAATTACCGATCTCTGTCGACACGACCCTGCTCAATCACTATACACAATTTATTTAGAGTAGGAATTTATTTTTGTTGGCTTCGACAACCATCAAATTTTGGCGCCGTTGCCGGGGATTGGTGTCATTTATTTAATCATTTTTATGTTTTACTTGGTGTATGGTTCGTTCTTCTCGTACAGATACACTTTTGTTTGATCTTGAAATTGAGAAGACAGCTCACCAGCTGAGACAGCATACGAAGCGAGCTAAGCAACGATCCTCATCGCCTTTGCTTTCTGAAATAGATACAGTACCTAATTCAGTTGAATCATCTAGCGATTCGGAAGAACAAGTGATGGACAGAGCTGCAGCTGTAGAAAGAACTCTTAAAGAGTTAACTGAACCAGACTTGAATCAACAACCACTCTGCATTCAATATGTAGATTTGGAGGTAAATTTTGAATTAAAGTCTGGTCTTATTCATTTGTTACCCAAGTTTCATGGTTTTGCAGGTGAAGATCCTCATAAACATCTCAAGGAGTTTCATGTTGTGTGTTCAAGTATGAGGCCACAAGGCGTGACTGAAGAGCAGATTAAGCTGCGTGCTTTTCCGTTCTCTGTAGATGGGCTAGCTAAAGATTGGTTGTACTACTTACCTCCTGAATCGATTACAACGTGGAATGGTTTGAAGAAGCAGTTCCTCGAGAAGTACTTTCCTGCTTCAAGAGCTGCCAATATAAGAAAAGACATTTGTGGGATCAGACAACTTCCTGGGGAGATTTTGTATGAGTATTGGGAACGATTCAAACAATTGTGTGCCAGCTGTCCTTAGCATCAGATTTCTGATCAACTTCTTATTCAATATTTTTACGAAGGACTGTCATTGATGGATAGGAGTATGATAGATGTTGCTAGTGGAGGCGTGTTGGTGAACAAGACCCCTACTCAAGCAAGGGAGTTGATATCGAATATGGCTGCCAACGCACAACAATTTGGCAGCAGGCAAGATCTTACTTCAAGGAAGGTGAATGAGGTAAATATTTCTTCTGTTGAACAACGTTTAGATAAACTTACTTCTCTTGTGGAAAATTTTGTTGTAGGTAATGTGCAACATGTGAAGACTTGTGGCATTTGTTACAATATGGGTCTTTCAATTGATATGTGTCCTACACTCCAAGAAGAACCCGTTGAACAAGCCAATGCAGTTGGAGGATTTCCAGGCATGCCTCAGAGGAGGTATGATCCTTATGCACAAACATACAATCCGGGATGGAAGGATCATCCCAACTTCAGCTATGGAGTTAGGCCGTCAGAATTTCCACAATAGTATCCACCAAGACAATCAGCACTTCCACAGTCAAACTCCAAGTCAGGTATATCTCTTGAAGAAATTGTTAAATCACTTGTGACTAACACTCAACAATTTCAGCAGGCAACTACAGCAAGCATTCAGAACTTGGAGAACCAAATGAGTCAATTGGCGACTACAGTGAGCCGTCTGGAGTCTCAAGTATTAGGGAGATTGCCTTCACAATCTGAGGTGAATCCAAAGCAAAACATTAGTGCTGTCATCCTTAGAAGTGGGAAAGAGTTGCAAGAGCCTAGTAAGAAAGTGACAAAGCATGTAGAAGATGAGCTTGAGAAGAATGAATTGATGCCTCAATCTCAAGATGCGCAACCCACCAGAGCGAAAACCTGCCTATTGTGATAACTCCTCTAATTTTGTCCCAATTTTACTAGGAATACCTTTTCTTAAGACTGCTAGGACTAAAATGGATGTACATAAAGGGACTCTCACTATGGAGTTTGATGGAAAGGTTATAGAATTCAATATGAATGATACCATGAAACATCCTAGTGAGGAACATTCAGTATTTTCTGTGGATGTTATTAACCCTATAGTGCATGAATTGTTTTACAAGGAAAAAACGAAGACATTTCATGATAGAATGATTTTGAGAAAGGAGTTCTCTGTTGGTCAAAAGGTTCTTCTTTTTAATTATAAGCTTAAACTTTTTCTGGGTAAATTACGTTCTTGTTGGGTTGGACCTTTTATTGTTACTAATGTTTTTCCTCATGGTGCAGTTGAGATTCGGAGTCCGACCTCGGACAAAGTTTTTAAGGTTAACGGTCATCGTTTAAAACCTTTTTATGAAGGTTTTTCGGTGAATATTGTGGAGGATGTGGCTCTTGAGAGTCCCAATTATGGAGATTGATGCATAAATGTGTCTAGCAAAAGACATAAAACAAAGGCGCTTTTTGGGAGGCAACTCAAGTGATTTATTTATTTTGGTTTTTGTTATATCTTCTTTTAATTTTGATTCAGAATTTTTTTTAAAATAATGTGTTTGCTTATTTTGGTCAGAAGAAAATTTTTGATAAGGCGTGCTCACGTCTTAACTAATAAGTACTTTTGTAATTTTTAAAGTAAAATAGTTTTAAGGCGTGCCCACGTGCTTATTAGAAAAGTACTTCTGAAATTTTTAGTGTCTCAAAGTGATTCATCACTGAAAAAAAAAAGAATTTTTTTTCCTTATTTTCTTTCTTATATATTTTTTTTATTTATTTATAAAAAAATGAAAAAAAACACAAAAAAAATCACAAATCACTATTCACAAATCCCTAATTCAAAAAAATTCACTGCTGATTATCATTTTCCCGCAGCAACCTTTAGCTCCAGCGCACAGAACCAGCTGCAGCCGCATCAGTCCCACCTGCAACGCAACCAGCCCGCGCGCAGCAAGCTTCAGCCATCACCATCGCGCAGCGCATCAGTCCCGCGCGCGCAGCACAATGCACCGCAACTAGCAGCAGCGCGAATCAGCCTCAGCACAGCGCAACATATCCGCAACGCAACCCAGAACCAGCTCTCGAGCGCAACACAACGCGAACGCAGCAGTGCGCAGTGCAACGCCCCGCAACGTAGCGCGAACCAGCTCTCGCGCGAAACAGTCCCGCAGCAACCAGCCCCGCGCGCGCAACACAGCCACACAACCAGCCCCAAGCCGCGCAACAAGCTCCAGCCGAGCAGCAACGCCCTGTATTCCAGCCTGGTAAATTGAAATCCGTGAGTGAAATTATTGTAACAATGCCGAAGAGGAAAGCATCTACTTCCAAGTCATCTAAAAAGACACCCGTCGCAAAGAAATCTAAGATTGCCGCTCCCACTACGGTTCCATGGAACACAATTTCAGATTCACGCCAAGCCGTGAGATAAAGATCGAAACATGGAAAAGGCATGAGTGTTTTGCCACTTGTGGATTCCAATCTAGGAGGGTGCCTCGCATTCGCGACTCAACAAGAGAAAGAGAGGTACAAAGATATTTCCACGCGCAAAATACTTCCAGATAAGTATATTCATTACCCGACTCTTGAAAAATTGAATGTTAAGGATAATTTTGATTCTTTGATAGATAAGATTGGGTTGCGTAAATTTGTTGATGTTGATTGTTTGGGTTATGTTGAGTTGATTAGGGAGTTTTATGCTACTTTTCAATTTAATATGCCGAATGATTTCACTTTACATACCCCGGATGTCATTAAGTTTAGGTTAATGGGACGAAATTTTTCACACTTTATCACGGATTTTAACCTAGCTTTAGGATTCATTGATGATGATTATTCTTCTAGTGATGCATATTTAGGAACAACTTGTGACTTTAGTGAAAATTTTGAGTCTTATGGTCTTTGACATAATTTATCTGTTGATCACAATGCCTATGACCCGAGTAAATCAAAGAGTTCTTTCTTACGTGATCCGGTTTTGAAATGTGTGCATCGATTCTTAGCATATAATTTTTTAGGCAAGAAAGATCACTCAGAAGTTTTCTCTAAAACTGAATTTTATTTTATCTAGTGCATGTTAAATGATGTGAGGCCTAATTTAGGTTTTTGGTTAGCAGATCAATTTCAAAGTGTGCTTAAACGGTATAGGACTTTATTTCTTGGTCCATACATTACTCTGTTAGCTATGAACCTATGTGTGCTTGATCCTGACAATAATGATTTGCATCCTGCTTGCAAAAAGGAATTTTTGGACACATCTGTGTTTGAAAGAACAGGTGTGGTCGAATTCAAGGAGGGGAGATTTCAGTTTACTGAACCAAGACCCACTCAACCTCCGAAGAAGCTTTATGCTATGAGTGGTGCTACCTCTGATGACGAGTTCGACAACGACACTGCTGCCCCACCAACTATTCCTTCTACATCCGCACCACCTTTAAGCATTTAGTTAAAGAAAATGGAGCACAAGCTGAACAAGATGGAGCAGAATTTGGCCGCATACTTCGAGAGTGTGGGATTTACCCCACCATTTCCGCCAAACCCATAGACGTTATGTGGATCAAAGCTCACAATTTAGGGAAGTTTCTTTTTGTCCTTAATCTTTTATCCTTACGCTTTAATTTTTATGTAAGCTTTGATTATCTTACATTGGGGACAATGTAAGTTCTTGGTGTGGGGGAGGAATTTTTGCATTATTGATGTCTGAAATTATTATTTTCACTCTACTCATCTATTTTCACTATACTCATCCTTAAATGATTTTGGAGTTAGTATGCTTCATATATTATTAATTTTCTTTTCCTTTCTCTCTCACTACTCTTTTCCCATATATCTCAAATTATTTACATTTATTTTTTTTTCTATCATACTCTTTCATCACTCACATTTTATCTTTCATTTTTTTACTACATACATCTTTCTCGCTTATTATCCTTTTTACCTTTCCTTTCATATCTCAATCATACCTTCTTCTCATTATACACCACTATTGATGGTTGATTCATTTGAAGAGTGTACATGATTTGATGGCAAATTTACCAACGTTGTGAGGATTTGAGCCTATGAGCAACCACTTTGCTCTAATATTTTTGTTATGTGAATATCAATCTTAGTTTGTTTATTCTAGAACTTGTTTTGTTATGCATGTTGAACCCGCATTACGGGATTTTATGCATTAAAATGATAAGGGCAAACCCTTTTCCATTTTTCTATTCTCGCATATTTTTTTTCTCTACCCGAAGACCTTTATTTGCTATCTTTGTTTGAGCCTTAATCATTATCCATCTAATTCTCTCCATCTACTTAACCATTTTTCTTCTTTTTGAGCCTCAATTTAAGGAGATTTTTGGACTCATTGTGTGGATATATTTTGTTGCTTTTTCTACCTTGTATTAAAGTTTCTCAATTAGATCAACAAGCATTATGCTTGAATTAAATTGTGCAAGATTCGTTTCTTTTGTTTGATTCAAAAAAAAAATCAAAAACAAAAAAAAAGAAAAAAAAGAGAAAGAAAAAGAAAAAGAAAAATCGAAAAAAAAGGGGTTTACATTCTTGGTGACTTGAGTAGAAATAAGCATTTTAATATCATAAGTTCATTCAATGAGTTCATTCTTCTCATTTTGATCTCTTTTTCTTTCATAGACCTTTCTTTTTCATTTCACCCATTTAACCCCATTACAACCCTTTTAAGACCCTTAGATTTTTGCATTTTATTCATGTTTTGTCGATTGAGATGTGATATATGAGCAAGCTTATGGTAATAGCATTCTTTGATTTGAGTGGATAAATGACACCCTAAACACTTTGAGTGCATGGAGTGAAGTTATTGAGAGGGCTATTAAATCTTGTTGCACTTGAATTTTGAATGGATCTTTTTGGTGGTTGAATGTTCTTATTCTATCTTATGAAATTCTATGCTTTAAAATCCTTGTCTCTCGAATGTTGATCGACTTAATTTCTTGAGGTATGCTTGCTTAAAATTATTTTTGGATGAGTTGAGATGATAAGTGAGTGGAGATTTGGAATTAATCTTGAGTTATATGCTTGAGGACAAGCATCATCTTGGTGTGAGGGAATTTGTTAGAGTGCAATTTATGCACTAGTTTTGCATTGTTTACTTCCCTTAATATCGATGTTTTGCACTTAATAATAGTGATTTACTTGTGATTTACTTTTGTAGGTGTAATTCTATTGATTGGTGATAAAATTGAGCTACAAGATGATGTTTAAGGATGATTGTTCTCTTAGAGAAATTATGAGCGGCAGAAGAACTTTGTTAATAAGGCGTGGGTGAGTGCTGTCAACTGCAAATCTGCAGTTTTTAGTTTAACGTGTTTTGTATTTTTGGCTATTTTGTAATTACGAATTTAATATTTAAGATATTAGTATTTTATTTTAAATAGAACTCTAAAAGAGAAGAGAGAGAGAGTATTTAAGGACGAATCTATTGTGAAAGAGGGAGGATTTGGATTGGAGAAAAAGAAAGAAACCCTAGATCTAATTTTTCTCTTCTCTCTATGAGGAACTAAACCCATTTTTCTGGTTGAAGGTTAATGAAACTTTGATTCATCACTACTGTGAGATCTTTCTTGTGCTTTAATTGTTTTATTGCTTTTTGGGTATTTGTTTATTCTCTGAATTATTTTCATGATTATGTTTGTTAATTAGGTAATGGCCACTATTTAATTATCAACTTAATCTATTGTCAATTAAAGGATTTCATCGTATGAAAAAATTTAATGTTTGTGACAAATAACATAGCAGAGAGTTGTGTCTAAGAATAAACAATCTAATTTAAATGAATCATCATATGTGTTGATTAGGATTTGGGTCTCTCTGGTTTTTCAGGCTGTCAATTGATTAAATCCTATGATCGTATCTAGGGTTGTCTATTGATTAGGGAAATAACCAACGGTCGTACCTTGGTTATCGACTAGTTAAGGAGAGATTGGCTATTAGAGGGTCTCAGTAGCTATAACCGGTATATTCATGAGAAATAATAATCTATATTTGAATCAATGATCAGTAGTCGAATCAAGCTGAGTTAATTCCTTCAACCAGAGCTTTCTCCAATTTGAATTACAACTTTAATTTGCATTCTTGTTATTTTTAATTTGATTTTTATTATTGTCAACAATTCCCCCATTTTACGTTTTATGTTTCAAAAGGATTTAAATAATTACCGATCTCTGTGGACACGACCCTACTCAATCACTATACACAATTTATTTAGAGTAAGAATTTATTTTTGTTGGCTTCGACAACCATCAAATATATGCAATAAATAAATTCTAATTTAACTAAACTTGTCATAAGATGCCAACTTTATAAATAATAAACTTAACACAATGTAGAAAATGACGAAAAAGAAGAATGTCCACGAGGAGGAGATCGAATGAAAGATAAAGTAAATGTTATAGCAGAATGTGTCAAAATTAATGTGTCAAAATTAATGTGTCATATCATCTAACTCACTAGATCTCAGCTATTAATCAATTTTATTCTAAATTTATGTTAATTTGTTTTATACTAAATTTATGTGAATGTTAGTTATTTTAAGAAAGAAAATATAAGGATAGGCAAAAGCACGTATCAATTTTTTAAGCCCTATCTCCTCATATTTTGAACTATAGCGACCAAACAAATAAAATTGCTTAAAAATTACACAATCAGACTCTTGGAGACATATATACTCGAGTATGTAAGAGTGCTCATGTATAAATATTTCTTTTCATTTAGCTCATCCTATCTCATATTTCTTTCGATTTTGAAACCTTTAACCTTTTTCTTACTTACATAGTAAAAGTCCAACCGAGTGAGCTACATATCTTGTCGCACTACTAAAATAATACAAAACAATGACCCATTTGTTGTGAAGGTTTTTCTTAACAAAAGTCAATTATCATTAAAAGTATTTGATGATCGTTATTATATGAACCGTCATAATATATAATAGTCATTAAATATGAAGCTAAAATATAGTCTTTCTTTTAATAATGGTTTTGTATAATAACTATCATTAAAAGTACAAAATAATCTAACATTTATCATGATGATTTTATTATATAATAGTCATTAAATATCAAGTAAAATATAGTCTTATTGTTAATGATGATTTTGTATAAAAACGGGTCGCTAAAAAGTACAAAATCATATAGTATTTATAATGACGGTTCTATTATAATGTTCATTAAATGTCAAGTAAGATATAGTCTTACTTTATTGACGTCCTGCATAAAAATGTTATGAAAGTAATTAACATTTACAATAGCAATTTAATATATAACAATCATTAAATATCAAGTTAAATACATTATTACTTTTAATGATGGTTCTATATAGTGATGATCATTAAAAGTAATCTAACATTTACAATGACGGTTCTAGTTTATGACAGTGTTAAATGTCAAGTAAATTATAGTTTTACTTTTAATAACGAATATCTAAAGACGATTATTAAAAGTGGTCTAACATTATAATAACAGTTCATTTATAAGGTCATTAAATGTAAAATATATGTTAAAAAATCTTTTAACATAAATTACAAAATGCTTAAACTACGTTGTTTGAAACAAAGTACTAAAAACAGTCATGTTTACAAATTATAACATTAGAATAAAATTTAAATTAAAAAATTAATATGCGAAGACAGTCATATTTTGCATGTAAAAAGAAAGTACGGGCGGAAAGTCGGTTTGTTTTTCTTAAACATTTTTAGAAACCAGTTTTTACATATTAATTTTTTTTGACGAAATCTATTTTTGCATATTAAACTTTCTAATTTAAGTAAATCATATTTACAAGTAAAAGTTTATATTAAAAAAATATAGTGAAATCGTTTTTGCATATAAAAAATAAAAAATTAAAAAAATATAAAAAATTTGGCTAAGTGTTGATTGAAGATATAGTGCTAGATTTTTTTTTTTAATTTTTTATCAATAGAAAATATACAAGCATGATATATACATATTTATCATTTTGTATACATTTTTAAGTAATCGGATTTTCATATATGTTAAATTTTTTAGGTAAAGCTATCTTTTGTATATGAGACATTAAATGAAATTAATAAGAAATTGCAATGAACCATAGGATTGAAACTGGTTCTTGAATTACAACTTATATTTATTATTTATTTATTTTTTGTAATCAATGACAAAAAGACACTGTTATTATGTAAACACTATCATAAAAAATATACATTTAATGATGGTTATAAATAAAAACCATCATAAAAATTTATAAAGAAGTGTAATAAATGACCGTATTTAAATAACGTCCATTAAATGGATCTTTTAGTGACTTTTTTTTGTAAAAAATATCATTGAAAGATACTTTAATGCACGTTAATGATGATTTTTTGTAAAAAAACTGTCATTAAATTTCTATAAATACTATAAATAATAATTGTGTAATAGATAATGTAATTATGAATACACATTTATTGACGGTTTATGGACGTTATAAAAGTAACCTTTTAATGTGTTGCCTAAGGGTTGGTTTTAAAACCTCATCTTATATGGTTAAAACCATCATTGTTGATCAATTTTATAGTAGTGTCACCTTAATGTAAGGCAAACTAAAATTTGGCTGTCTTGGAAAGCATTTTATTTTGTTAAAGTCGTA